>JAOWBL010000022.1:13842130-13853399 GCA_028564865.1 Zenarchopterus dispar
AGTTCAGCAACTAAATTAATCTAACTCCAGCAATGAGGCTCCTGTAGTTTTTATTTGATGTAATTACACATCTCATACACATGCATTTAAATAAGAAACTACTTTTATTTGATTATGCTGAACTGACAAAGTTCTGATAAACTTTAATCTTAGTGTTAGGTTAAGATTTAATGTTTTTATTAACTTTATACTTACCTTTCAGACAGTTAATTTAGCACACAAAGGTGTTAAACTAATTCATACTTTACCAAAGGAAAGAAAAGTAAGCCACTAATTTTGTCTTTATATTTTCTAACAATTTACTTCTCACCAAACACTTGACACACAATTTACACACAAAGACACAACTTTCACAAGAACTGTCAGTGTTATTTTCATATCTAAACATAAAGTCCTCTAATTTAAGTCTAGGTTGATTTTTATATATTTATTTTATACCGTATTTGTACACTTTAGCAAAAGATCTGCTATCACTTTGCTATATTCATTGCTGTGAGATGGATGTTTGGTTTGTTTTGAATTCATGACATCTGCCTTAAACATTTTATTAACAAAGACAATATTTTGTCACTCAGTTTAAGAGGCAAAATCCTTATTGGACTAAATGACCGGTAAAGATGAGGACACTGGTTGGACCAGAGCTGCTGTTACTTCTGTGGCAGAGTGTTTGGGCTTTGGATGTTCCTCTAGAAAGTGAGTTGGTGACATCATATTCACTCATATAAATATGTTGTCTTGCACAAATTCAGCACTGACTTTACTTTTTGGCCTGCAGTCAGACAACCCCCAACTATCATAAAGCAGTCCATGATGGACCATATTGTGGACCCCAAAGACACAATGGTCATAGAATGCGAAGCCAAAGGCAACCCTCAGCCTATGTAAGACCTGCTGCAGCACACTGATGAGATTTATCAGATCTAACCCTTGTTGGTGTTTTCTTCACTTATTTTCTGTCTTTTGCGCTACTGTAAAGTTTTTCATGGAGGCGTAATGGGAAATACTTCAATGTGGCACGTGACTCCCAAGTATCGATGCGCAGGCGCTCAGGGACTCTTGACATCTATGCCCCGAACAATCCAGAACAGTACGAAGCAGAATATCAGTGCATTGCATCCAATGAGTATGGATCTGCATACACCCACAAGATCAGACTACAACTGTACAGTAAGTCCAAGACCCAGACTGTTGAAAAAGAAATGGTTTGTGAAAAGAGATGCATATGGAGCAGTGGTTTTCAGTTTTCTCATCAACTTAATGTTTTCTTTCAGATGTATCTGTATGATCATCCAGGTCTGCAACACATTACCAAAAAAAAAGTTTCAGTAATTCTCTCCTATGATGTTATATAAGTGAATGATGAAGGATACTTCTTAATGCTATGTTGTCTGAAGGACTGGAGATCATTGATGTCCAGTTTCAGCTTGTGCTTCTGCTCTCCTAGACCTGAAATTCCCCTGGATTCCTTGAATTGATTAATTTTAATGTGTCCTTAGAAGGAGAACTATCCAAATCCTTGTTTTTAAATATTTAAATACTTAAATATTTCAATGATTATTTTTTTTCTCTTATTTCTAGAGGACATAGAGATCCTCTGTTAACCTTTGCTCCTCAAAGAACCACCCTTTGATATAGGCTGCTTTTTGTATTAAATCATTATAATCATCTCTGAAATTAAGTCCTATTTTTTTCTTTCAACTCTTTATTAGCACTAGATTGCCTTTGTACCTTTTTTAAATATTTGTTCCAGCAAAAATAAACATATATTAACAAATTATATTAAGCTGATGAGGAAAAAAACATAAAGTATCCCATGTTCATCCAATCTGTAAAGACATAAAAGTGAAAGTAACTTGAAGGAATCACCGTGGTTTTTCTTTTTCTTCACTTCTTATAACGTCCCCCCTTTTTGATTTTTGGGATTGTAACATAATTAAAATGTATGTGAAGCGCTTCCTACATTCAGGATTCTAAGTAATATATGAATTTTCTCTGCCATGTGGCAGAGAAAGGTGTGCACTCTATAAATGTCACAAAAAATAATTTGTAACATTCCTGTTTTCTGCCAACACAGCACTTTATTATCAGTCTCTTCCAAAAAATAGAAATTTTTCCAAAATGTTAAAACTTTCCAAAGAAAAATAGATGTATTTATAACAAGTCACAAATTCACACTGAACTAATTATGTTTCTGTGTAAGTAATTCATTACTTCCTTGAACATATACCTACTCAGGCAGTTCTTAAAAGGTAAGTTTTGGAACTCACAGGGTATTTATGTAGCCAAACAAGTACTTTTTTACTGTTCCAATATTCAATGAATTCAGTAAATACTGTAAACAGAGAAACTTAACTGTGCTGCTCAGAGGAAAAGTTCCATCCTTCATTTTTGCAGGAGCACCAGTGTGGCCACGGGAGATTCTGGAGCCTGTGGTGGTCAGTGCTGGCCTGCCTCTGGTCCTGTCCTGTGACCCTCCGCCTGGTCCACCTAAACCTGAAACCTACTGGATGTCCAGCTGTAAGTGTCTATTACTCAGTGGTGATGTGAAAAGCTAAAATCTGGAGCCAAATTTGAACTAATATACCTAGGAAAAATTTGACAGTTGTTAGACACCCTTTGAAATTTCGATTTTGCTTCAATTCAGGTTCATATGCGAGACCTTTCAACTGGCCCATTCAGACAGCTTTCCCCACCATGCAGCCTGTGCGGCAGGACCGCAGGGTTTCCATGGGAATCAGCGGAGATCTGTATTTCTCTAATGTGCTGTTTAATGACTCCGCTGTTGATTACTGCTGTAATGCCCGCTTCCCCTACAAGAATGCCATTCAGCAGAAGATGCCTGTGGTTGTGAAGGTACTTACAAGTGAGTAAAGTGGTAATCATTGTAAATCACTGTACTGATCTCTGCAAGCAGATGTATTAATATGTCATGTTTAATCTGGTTCAAACCTCTTTATATCATAGTGTCCTTGGGGCAGGACACTGTATCCCAATACCCATCAGTGTGAGACTGTAGAGATGAAGGACTGCATATACTCTGTTCTGAGGAGTGTTTTATGAAGTGTTTTTGTGAGTGGCTGAAAGAAAAAAAAAACATTGTAAAACAATTGGTAGCATCCTGAGTAAAACTGAAAAAGTACTATGGACCATGATTTATGTGAATCATTTACCAGTTCAAGTCCTTGAAGTTTTAGAGCTTCCTTATTTAACAACTGGTTATGGTTTGTTTTCCATCATACCCTACCAATCATCATCACAATTTGCACCAAATAAACATGCAAACCATGGAGATTTTATTGTCTATTTCTCCTCTCCTCTCCTTTTCATTTAACTAGGGTGATAACTAGGATGAGTGAATGACTCAGTTTTGCATGGCTGATCTCCTCTGACTGACTTCCCCTGCAGCTCGCACAGTGGCTGAGGCTGCCCCCACCTGGTTGTCTCCCAAAGGTTCATCCAGCTCAAAACTGGTTCTACTAGGGGAGGAGCTGCTCCTGGAGTGCATAGCTGCAGGAGTGTGAGTGTCAAACAAAGACAAGCAATAACTTTATGGTTTCTGTGTAGTATATATTTCTTTTCTATTGGTGACTTTCAGTAGTTAAAGGATATGTGTTTATTTTCTTATATGTACACAAATTTAACTTTGATTATGTGGAAGTCATCCAGTGTAAAGCCTTGTTTATCATCATCAAGGCCAACTCCTCATATTACCTGGACAAAGGATGGAGAGGACCTGCCAGTAACATCTCGTGTGAAAGTCAAGAACTTCAATAAGTTGATTCAAATACAAAAGGTGTCTTTTGAAGATGCAGGAGAATACATCTGCACTGCTACCAACAGGATACGCTACATTACACACACAATAAATGTCAGGGTGAAAGGTGAGACTTTAAGAAACATATGGCATTTTTTTTTTCTGTTTAATTTTTTGCTTTCTCAAACAACTAACATACTCTGCATTGGACAGCGGCTCCTTTCTGGTTGGAAAAGCCCACAAATCTGATCTTGGCCCCTGAGGAGAATGGCCAGCTGGTGTGCCGTTCAGATGGTGCTCCTCGTCCCACGATCAGCTGGTCCATTAACGGGGAACCAATTGAAGGTAGGTTTTTGAAAAGCATGTCTAGCAGGAATGACAATAAATAATATTAATTTTTCAGCTTTCATTTTTGTGTGTCTGTGTGATATTGGCAGACGCTACCCCACAGCCTAACAGACAGGTGTCTGGAGATACAATAACCTTCCGTGGTGTGACGACTGCAAACAATGCTGTCTACCAGTGTAATGCTTCTAATCAATATGGATACCTACTGGCCAATGCGTTTGTCAACGTGCTACGTAAGTTGCTGTTCTAAAATTTCAATGTCGGACTGTACCATTTTTCAAAGTCATGCCTGAGCTGACTGGTATATCCTATATCTTATATCCTTTAATCCTAGATGCAACGCCGCGTATTCTTGGAGCCAGAAATGAGCTTTTTAAGGTGATCGAGGGAAGTCGTACCTTTTTAGACTGCCGCTTCTTTGGTTCTCCAGTGCCTGAATTGCGTTGGTAAATATAAGTCCCCTTAATAAACAGCAGGAGTTCAGAAAGGTACTCTCTAGCATGTGTATTTATATCTGTTTATGTGTTTCTAACAAAGGTCCAAGTATGGACAAGGCACTCTGGAGGGAGGCCGTTTTAAGACCCACAGAAATGGGACTCTGGAGATCAAACGTATACGGATAGAAGACCAGGGAACGTACCTCTGTGTAATCAGCAACATCGCAGGAAGAGATGAGAATCAAGTCAGGGTAGAGGTCAAAGGTGATGACCAAAGTCATCCATATGGAAAATCTTAAAAATCAATGTTATTCATAAATATTTTTGAAGTTCTGATATTGCAATTCTTTTGTCACCAATTTATCTCAGAACCCATAGTAATTGTCACCAGACCACAAAGTATGAAAGTCATGCGTGGAAGAGATGTGCGCCTTGAGTGTGGTGTAAAAGCAGATGCCACAACTCCTGTCACAACAACATGGATGAAGAACAAAAAGCAAGTCACGCTTAGCTGGAGGTAGGCATTTTTGTAAAAATACTGTTGACTTAAGAACTATGTAATTCAAAGTCCCTGTCTTTAACCATGTGGGTGGTTAAGCATCTTTTTTCATTAACTTCCTCAGACTCTCTCTGGATGAATCAAATTTAATCATTACTAATGTAAACAGAGGTGATGAGGGCAATTATACATGCATTATTAAGAATGAGCTGGACCAGAAATCTGCCTCAGCACACCTAATGGTGATGGGTAAGGCCAAGTTCAAATAAAAGATGTTTTGTCCAGCTTTACAGTACTTTTGGTTTTCATTATTTGTTTATTTTTTGGCGTATAGACCGTCCAAATCCTCCAACTGACTTGGAGCTGTCAGATCCATATGAACGTAGTGTGCGACTCAGCTGGGTTCCTGGGGATAGCAACCACAGCCCAATTACAGGTAAAACCCACAAAACTAAATAAACTCATACAAAAAAGTCCTCACATTTTGTTTATTCTGGTTTTGGAGCTATTTTCATTTTGTGTACATTCCTTGCTCCATGACAGAGTATTTAATCCAGTATGATGATGATGACTGGCTACCTGGAAAGTGGAGGAACCTATCAACATACCCGGGGAACCTCAATTCAGTTATGTTGCATCTCTCACCTTTCACCTACTATGAGTTCAGGGTCATCGCTATTAATGAAGTTGGACAAAGTCGTCCCAGCCGTCCATCATCGCGTTTTCAGACAAGTGGAGCACGTGAGTTTGATATTAATACAATCTGTAATTTTTTTTTAATTAAGACCACAGCCTTTATTTGCTGCTCATGATACAAGGCCTTCAGTGGAGACAGCCAGAGGTAGCTTCGATCATATTCAGTATCAGACTGACATGATTTATGATTTTTTTTCAATTGTATGACTTTCAGTGACACCAGGCTGCTAAGCCAAGAAACACTGGAACTTTTAACTTCCTTTAAAACTCTGATTTCAGAATAAATCAGTCATGGTTAATTTTATTGAATGGTATTTTTAAGTTCAAGATAAACTCATGTCTTCTGGATCAAGCTGCATATCCATTCATCAAGCCGCTCATTCCCAGTGAATCCAAAAATGAACAAACAGGCAGAATAAGAAAGCCTAGAAGCTGGCTCACATCCACTTTAGTTCAGTTATAACAAGTTTGCTGTTCTTGCTTTGCTAACTTAGCTGATGCTCACCTATGGTGCTGAGTAATGTTAAATTAATTCTAAATCTGTATAAACATCCTCATTTTAGATGTTCCTACCAAAACAAGCACTGCCAGAGCTGAAACAAAGGTTAACAGAGCACTCCTGGGTCACTTGGTTGCCTGTGATCAGAGGGTCAGTCGCAGTTCGGACCAAGTTGACCATGTCTAGCAGCCTAGTCAACTGAGCAAACAGTAGAAAAGCCCAGCAGGGAAGGATTATGCTTATTTGCAGCTAAACACTAGTTCGCTACAGCAATGAGAGCGAGCTATTAACCTTAAAAAGTGTCAAAAAAAAACCAACTGATTATGCATTCATTTAAGGTCTTCTATAATTTAATCTGATAAAGTACATAAGAATTTGCCCTCAGTACAGTTGCCATTGCTGTGAAATCTAATATGGATTCCAAAACCTTTTTTTAATCATTTGTTTCTTTTTTTTCTCTACCCAGGGTGTAAATATGTGTATTTTTACTGCAAAGTTAGATCATTTAATATGCGGGTCAACAGAGCCCCTGGTATTCAGCCCAAGAGCTGCAATTTTCTTCACTTTCTAGACTGAATTAAATCAGCAAGCTGATGTAGCTCCTTTGGCACAAACACATTCATTTTCCAAAATCAGTATGAAAACATGAAGAAAAAAAACACTTCTTTTTTTCCCCTGAACAGCTCCTGATGTCATCCCAAAGAATCTGAAAGGTGTGGGCACATGGAGGAATAACATGGAAATCAGCTGGGAGGTAATTAGGATGTGAATAAAGCCATGAAACCATTTACTTTAAGTATCTGCATAGCTGAGCTCTTTCTAAGACAAATCTTTCTGAATGTATGATTGGAGTTTGCTGTGCTGTCAGCCTCTGACCTACAGAGAGTGGAACGGACCACACTTGAAGTATCTGGTGTGGTGGAGAAGGAGAGATTCCAGAGAAGAGTGGAAGAACGCGACCACCAAGTGGCTGAAGTACTACATCTACGATGCGGATACTTTCACCCCATATGAGATCAAAGTTCAGGCTGTCAATGACTTCGGACTGGGACCAGAGTCACCTGTGGTCATCGGTTATTCTGGTGAAGACCGTAAGTATGATAATTCACTGCTCTGTATCATACAGGCGAATGAAATGAGATCTATGGAAAGGGGAAAGAAAACATAATAGGCTGTGTACATGTGACAAATATACATTGAGGACACCTTGTTAAGGACTCATTCGAACTCCACCATAAAAGTTAAACTCAATTTCCCTGAAAATTATCACTTCATTTTTTTCTTCTGATGGTAGGCAGAATGAATCCAGACAAGACACTGGGCTGAATAAGTCCCATTTCACCTCAGCTAAGGGAAAAGTTTCAGCCACAACATGCGTTTTGTTTTTCTGTCAGTACAGACAAAGTCTTGCAACATCTTTCTTTTTTTTTCTCCCCAAGGTCCAATAGTTGCACCACTGAACCTGAGGGTGTCTGACATCGAGAGCACACAGGTTACTCTACACTGGGACCCAGTGACCAGAGAGTCTATTATGGGAGAACTGAAAGAGTACAAGGTGTGTTTACTATGATTTCAGCACACTGATGATGTTTTCTAAAGGCCAATAAAAACTCTGTACTTGACTGGTAGAGTCAGCTGGTGATGATGAATAACCATTGGATTAAGATTCATTTGATGTAATGTTGAGGAAAAAGTACAAATAAAACAATTTCAGTTACATTAGATTGTTTTCCAGTCAGCCCATTATCATTTTTATTACTATTATTTTATTACTATATCATTTTGACCAGATGTGATGGAGCTCTAGATTTATCTGTATTTCTGTCTGTCCATCTTTTTGCCATTGATATAGTTATAGATTATTATCAGAGTATTTTAAGATCATCGTAACATTTTAACAGGCGGAATGTGTCTTTCCTTTCAATTAGATTCCTGTTAATGCAGTTAATTCCCAGTTATGTAAGGTTTATTTCCTGCTATGGTCTATCTATATGCCCCTTCTTTTGAATAACAATCCCCATCTTTAATTGCACAGCACAGGTTCTATAAATTATTTTTTAGAAATGTGTATAAGCTCAGGAGTCGCAATGTGCCAAAGTGTTTTTTTAGCAGAACAGCAGATCTGAAAAGTGCCAGTGATTGATATTTCATCTCTCAGGTGTACTACTGGAGGGACAGCAGCCAGCTAAGGTGGCTGAGGGTCAACAGAGGAATGAAGTCTAAAGTGTTTCCAAACAATGATCCAGAACCTTCTGGTGTCCTCACCGGGCTCATCCCTTACAGCAACTACAAGATGTACATAGTGGTGACAAACAACCAATATGAAGGGCCGCCAAGTAATAACATACATTTCTCAACACCTGAAGGAGGTAAAAAAAAAAAAAAAAAAGACAAAAGTAAGACAAGGGGAGGGGTGGGGCTATCACTTTAGAATATAACCTTATTCAACAATTAGCAAGCCACAAATGATGTTTTATTTCCATCATGTTTACGTGTAGGACCTCCTGTGTTTTTGTCTGTAGTGCCATCTGTTCCCAAATCCTTCAGGATCCAACAACGGCATCTGGACAGCATTTATGTTGACTGGGAGCTGCCAGCAGAGCCCAACGGTATCATCACTGGGTACTCTCTAAAGTACCAGACAGGTATGCCAATTCACTTTCCGACACACTTTCAAATAAGCTCTTGAAGAAACTGAAAATACAACTAAGCCTATGAAGGAGCCACGTCTCACCCTTGAACACCCTTGAACATACACTCCAAGACCAGAAAAACCACTAAGAGAGTAATAAACACTCATGTAGCCACTCTTTGAACAGTTGAGGCTCTTAACAAGTGAGGTACTTAAGAGTTCACTCTAGCAGCACCAGATTCAAGAGTTCTCCCACTGCTCTGAAATGTTCTCTCTCTCTCTACAGTAAATGCAACCAGAGGAGAGGAGCTGAGAGTAGAGGATTTCCCACCTAATGTGACAAGCTTCTCAGTCCGCCGATACGACCGCTACACTCGTTACAGGTTCTCTGTAGCTGCACGAACTCGGATAGGAATAGGGGAATGGCACACAGAGGAGTCACCCCACTACACCACAGAAAGTAATTTGCTACTTCTCAAGGAATCAACTCAACTGCTCCTCCAAATAAATACTTTATGGGGCTAAGCTGATTGTCTCTGATCCTGTGTATCGCTGTGCTTCAGCATATGCTCAGGACCAGGTGGACATCACCACTCAGGGTTGGTTCATTGGGATCATGTGTGCTGTGGCTCTCATCGTGCTCATCCTTCTCATAGTCTGCTTCATCAAGAGGAGTCGAGGGGGGAAATATCCAGGTACTCAGAGCATTCAAAGCAAAAACTGTGAAGTCATAACTAGGAATAATTCTGAAAATCATTTAAGTTGAAGTTGAGAAATGTAGATTTTGGATTTCAGTTTGGAGCAAAATAAGATAATTGAAGTATTATAGAATCATTTTGGTTGTGATGTTTTGCTGTTTCATGTCTATTAAGTCAAATGACCAATCAGCTAATATGATTAGTCCAAGAAATTTGTGATTTTAAAAGAATAACAGTTGTTTGCAATCACAATCTAAACATTAAATCTGCTCAATAATGTCCTCTATGATTTAACAAATGAACTTATTTTAATTTTAGTACGGGAGAAAAAGGACATCTCATTGGAGCCAGTAGATGACAAAGATCAGGAGGGGTCATTTGATTATAGGTAAGGTTTAAATTAGCAGGTTGGAAAAACGTGAACAAATAAAAAAGACAAAATATAGAAAAATGTTTTACTGCTACTTTCTGTAGCTAATTAATGGTTGTAAAACAGCTTTAATAACCAGTTGGTGTTTCACATCTTATAAATTACAGTATTTTACATATGCATAACCTTCTATATAAAAGTGCACCCTGTAACACTATAAATGTAGACCATACTTTAATAACAGCATCCATGTTTCTACCCATTTGCTCTGTATCTGTGCATTATCACTTGTGTTAGTAAATTAAAGGTGTCCTGTGGAGTTTTAAAGCCACCATGCTCTCTCATAAAATAAAATGTAAAAAAGGTTCAAAATATAAAATCAGGTTTGCCATGGCTGGTAAATAACAATTACAAACTGCATCGATAAATGAACCTTGAAGCCCCCATCTTAATCATACTGCATTTATTGTCCATTTCACACTACACTGGATTATAATTCACAAAATCAGCATCTTGATCATATAAGGAGAATGTAAAATGAGTGACTGAGTCCGTGAACTCATTTACGGAGGTGAAAAATCAATTAAGAATAATCTAGTTTTTTAACATGGATTTATTTGCAAAGTAAAGGTAGTAGAAGCTCATTTTTTTATCATTATTATAGCGATGACACTTATGAGGATTTTGCTACATGCATATGTGCACAAAAGGCACAGAAAACCAAGACCAGCTGAAAAAAACTCGTTGCCCATAAATAATTGGTGTTTAAATATGCCATAGGGTATCTTTAATAAATTATCAGATTTCAAGCCACTGCTGCACAGATACAAATCAAATCTGATTTTCAATTTATTTTACCCTTTTTGATAGCTTTTTGATCAAACTTAATTATTTTTTCTTTCCTCTACCTTTTCTACCCTTTCCCCCTCAAAACCTCAACTCTGTTCTTTTTTCACTGAACCACTCAAGATCCCTTGAAAGGTATGAAAAGATTAAATGCTGATACACTGACACTACCAATACAAAAAAATAAAATAAAATAAAGTTTATGTTCTAAAACAAGCACTCCAGATTTTGGAGCTGCAAAAAGCTATGTTTAGTTAACTGGTATGGTATCATTATTAACTTATTGTGGGTGGATGATTCATAGTATTTGATCAGTCCTCTGAAATACTGGTACTAAACTTTTTTTTTTTTTTTTAAATATATTGTAGGATAGCACGGGTCTCCACTTTGCCCTATTCTCGCAGGTATGCATATGTATACTACAGATGTTCTGTAGCCAATAAAATCATCACCTTTTTAATTTTCTAGCTATGACACATTGTGATACATT
>JAOWBL010000022.1:13853499-13864782 GCA_028564865.1 Zenarchopterus dispar
ATTTTTTATTCTTTTGTGTAGAGAGGAAGAACGAGGGATTCAAAGAGCCCAGCCGTCTGTGGAAGCAATTATGAAGCGATCAGACAGCGATGACTCTCTGGTGGAATATGGAGAAGGAGGAGAAATACCGTTCAATGAGGACGGCTCATTCATTGGCCAGTACACAGGAACCAGGAGAGATGTCAGGGAGTTGGACTTTGGTCCAAGTCTGGAGCTCCACTCACCGATGAACACTATCTACTCCCTGGCATGAAGCTCAATTTTGGAATTTTCTCCCTCTTTTCATCTCAGCTACTTGTTAAGTGACTTCACCGTGCTTGTACCCTCCACACTGATTTAGGAACCTTAAGATGCATGTGCGAGAGGCAACAGCTGGAGACGGAGCTGCTGTTAAACCTCTCCTTATGCTCAAAGACTTGTCAACTTAAGGAGGAAAACATGGAAGAGTTGGCGTCAGTTTTCTACAGACATGTATGGAAAAGCTGATCTAATACAAAGGAAGACTTATCTTTTATCCTGCAAATCATGCCTATCTTCACATACATCTAATTGTCCCGCCACTGGAGAGGCACTGGCTGAGGATCAGTTTATCATGTTGATAAAAGTAGCTGCAAGGCCAACTTGTACATTTATAATTGCATTTTTTCATTTCTCCTAATTCCAGTAATGAAATCTGTATTACTTGTAAATGCTTACCATTTGAAATGAGGGTTGCAAACCACACTTTTGCCATCAGGGATGCCACAATTCAGTTGGACCACCTTCTTCAACGGTAAACTAGAGGGTGACTCTTTGAGTGCCATCCTCTCTCAAGATCAGTGCCCTGTCTAGCAAGTTCTGCGGATCTGCATCAGAATTCAACGGGCTCCTTTGTTCCCTTTCTATTTAGTTGAGTAAAATGCAGTTTGCCAGTTTAAATATAACCTTGCAGACAAATGACTCTGTTCCCTGCCTTGGTGAAAAAAAAGAAGTCAAACCATTTGGGGAATCGGCAAGATGGTACAAAAAGCTATGAAATTAGAAGCAGCACATGAACTGGTCTCCAAGTGTTGCTCAAAGTGAGGATTATTAATCTTTCTGTAACACTTTTTATTTGACTCCTAACATCAACTGTGTGTTAAGACAACTGTGTCTTAATTTGAATAAAGTCAAAGCAATTATATCCAGATTGCACCATGACTTTAATCCATTTGATCCGCCTCCTCCATATCCTTTAAAGGCATCATCAGTGATGATACATTACCTTCAAGCTGCCAAACACACACCTGATTCACTGAAGACATTGATTCATGATCTCTGGATGTGTCCTGTGGTGTTTGTTGCTGCAAATGGAAACAGTTTTGCAGAGTAAAAGTTGCATGGACTGGTTAATACCTGCCTGGAGGAGAGAGGCTGACAGGAAATGTGTACCAGGTGTGCTTGTGTGTGTGTGTGTGACAGAGGGTGTGTGGTCTTCTGCAAGCTGTCACTTGGCTTCAGTTCACTCATAAAACACATTAATTTTACATATGAAGTTCTGAATACATTTCTTGGCAGATTTTGCTACGTATGAACAGTGAGGTAAAGGTTTCTAGTCTTCATGCTTTGCTAAGCTCTTTGAATACTGACCTCACCCAGCTCTAAGTGAATAGACTTTCTGAGAAATGTTTCCTATTCTTGTAACTGAAGAAGGAGCAAAAACATTTCACTGAACCCTGAACATGTCTACTGTCCAATGTCATCAGGGATCAAACATATACGAGGAAAAGGACATCTTATCTATCTTAGCTAGATATACCTATCTATACCTATATCTATATGGCTCTGTAGCCTCTGATATTCTTGGATTTAACATTACATTGTGTTTTCATCATTGCATCACTCTGACTCAAGGTGTGACTAATGGCATGATGAGGTGAAGATTGGGATGGAAGGTTTATCAGCTCTGGTTTACTTATTGATGCTGAAGTAGTTAAAACTGAGACCTGTAGGGAACATACTGAAATGTTACTGAACATACTGAAAAAAAATGCAGCATACAGTATAACATACACTGTAAATGATCCTAGTTTTTTTCTGCTAGAAAAAAACTGTAAGGTGTGTTCCACAAGGATCAGACAAGTCTAAAATTCCTGTTCTGGAGATTTCCAATTCAGATATAAATGCTTGTTTAATTTGTTTAATGCTTTTAATGGACAGGCCTAGCATAGCTCTTTAAAATGAGATGGAAATGACTGTGGGAGTCGAATTGAGGTTATGCAAAACGTATTTCAGTGTTTACCCAATATATTAAATTGTCTGTTTTTGTTTTATTTTGATTTTCTTTAAACTGGAAAATAAATTCATAGCATAGATAAATAATTTTAAATATTTTGAGTCCTTTTTCACATAAATATGAGACATATTTTTATTTCAGGTCCAGTTTTGTGTGTTTGATGCTTTTCTTTACATAATAAAATGGAAAGGCTGAATTTAAAAATCTTTGGCTCATGATGTATTTTCTACAGTTATTATTAATGCCTGCTAAATAAATGGACTGAAAACAATTAGAATAATAGGTAATTGGAATTCATACAAAGAGTCAGTGTTGTTTTGGTATATGTAAAATTAAAGATCTTTTAAGATCAGAGCATAAGTGGTTTAAAATAATATTATCCTGAAGGCTTCCTTTCTCATGACATTCATAATTTTATCAGGACCTCTTTTCTGCATGAATGGGCCAGCTGTCCTGACCTGAGTGAGTTAATGGTGACAGATGGACTTAACCTTGTGCTCTGATCCACATTTATCAGATAATAATATCCTACATGATATTCAGCACTCTGTAGCTCATTGCAGTCGACTGTGGCCACATACATGGAGACAGCAATCTACTCCTGAAGCATGTGTTACAAGTGAAGGTCTGCAGTCTTTGTCCCCGTCTTATCAGGTCTATAAAAGAGACGCTCTGTTGGAGCAGCAGAACAACCAGCGGATCACCTGGGAGGAAGGTAGTCAGAACCACACAGGCTTCATTTTAGAAGGATGCAGCGTGTTTTCTCTGCACCTTTACTTCTTCCTGCACATTTTATCAAAACTTGAAATGCACTCTCATGGTGATTTGTGATGTAATAATTTTGCAGTTTCAGATCAACCAAGAGGAAAAAAAATCACTGCACCAACATGACCCCACTGACATTCTTGGCTGGTAAGTAACTTTATCAGAGAAGCTCATTTGATGAAAGTTTTGTCCAAAAAGATTATTAATCAAAATTTTCCTCAGGATTGGCCCTTCTGACATGTTTCCAAACTGGTATGAACAATTTTTTGTCCTACTCACTTTGCATCTTAATTATAACCTTGAATTAGAGCAGAAATCTAATACTGATCCTTTTTTTTTTTTCAAGTATCCTCCACCAAACTGCTGTGCTACTTTAGTAACTGGTCACAGTACAGACCAGGCGTGGGCAGATACCTCCCAGCAGACATAGACCCAAACCTCTGCACACACCTCATTTACGCCTTCTCAGTAATCAACCCCTCAAATGAATTGTCAACATACGAGTGGAATGATGACGTTCTTTATAAATCCTTCAATGATCTCAAGAAAAGGTGAGTTGCTCCTGGATTAAAATCAGTCTATCTGTGCTTTGCTTTAATAGTTACACTTAGGAAATACTCTTGTTAATAGTTGTGTTGGGTTAAGTTAATAGTGCAGACAAAATTTTTCCCAAACACCTCATTCATATATGGTATTCAAAATTGCACAGATTATGAACATGCTTCTAAACAATTAGGAAAGATTGCACACAAGACACATGTACTCGAACAAAATTCTCAAAATTAGAATTACATCAATGGAAAGTCCAGAAAAAGTCTAATATTTGATGAAAAACAGAGCCAATTAAATGGGTTGTAGGATTTTTGCATTTTTTCTGATGGATAAGGTTTGGAGAAACAGTAAAGTTTTTAAGAATGCTTTAAATCATTGTTTGCCATTGACTGTTATCATGGTGATCATTTGATTGTCTGTTTACATTTATAAAAGAAAATGTAGATCTTTGCCAGCCTGGGGTTTCTCAAACATCAGTCTGGCCTGCAGAGAAGAACATGTGGAATAACTTTGATTCATGTTGTGAATGCAGACCTTGTAGCATTGTCATATCTTTATTTCACATCAGGATTTAAAATCTCACACTAATGTCTTATTAATGACTACTTGTTTTTCCCGCATCTGCATCACAGAAATCCCCAGCTGAAGACTCTCTTGGCTGTTGGTGGGTGGAACTTTGGTGTGACACAGTGAGTCGACAAAAGTCCTCCAACGTGGAGACACGGGTCTGCTCAGACACTTTATGTCATGTGAATTAGGAACTTTATACTCTCTTCATTTATTGCTTTGTAGATTTACCATCATGACTTCGTCTCCTGCCAACCGCCAGAGATTCATAGAGTCTGCCATCAGATTCTTGAGGCTGCATGGCTTTGATGGGCTGGACCTGGACTGGGAGTATCCTGGTGCACGAGGAAGCCCGCCAGAGGACAAGAAGAGATTTACTGTCCTCTGCCAGGTCAGTTTAGAAATGGACATCCCCTTTCTTAGTGATGGTGTGTAACAAAGAACTGCTAGATGTCTTCATGTGTGCGTCAGCACTCATCGCATAGTTCAGGATACAACCACTTTTATTCTACGCTTTTTCATGGGCATATGTCTGAATGTTTGTGCTCTGCAGATAGTTTTGGACTTAATTGAATACACAACAATAACACTGACAATTATCTTCCGATATTTAGGAACTGCTCGCTGCTTTTGAAAAGGAAGCTGCTGAGACCAAAAACCCACGGTTGCTGCTCTCAGCTGCAGTGGCGGCTGGGAAGGGAAACATTGACAACGGCTATGAGATTGCTGATGTGTCTAAGTGAGTTGATGGGATGTAGGGTTTTTACTTGTGTGTAACACTGAGATTTAACTATGTTCAAGGAAGCAGAGGTCTGAGTTTGCCAAGGGCAAAAAACACTTCTTGAGCAGAAGCAGGGTAAACAGTGGATCAATTTGGAGTGTCGATAACAGACCTTTTCCTATTATGCTGAGAGCGAGCAGGCAGTAATTTGATGCTGCACACAGTGCAAGTTCTAAATAACTAAGTTGGTTTGCTTGCTAAAAAGTTGGCAAAGTGGAGAGTGATGTCTCCAGCCCTTAGGTCAAGAGCACTAGAAACAAATCTGAAGCCTTTTTTTCACAGGAAATGGTAAATAATGAAACAGAAGTACAAATGTATCACTAGACCATGTAGGGTTTTTTTGTTTGTTTGTTTTTGTGTTGGGTTTTTTTTTGTTTTTTTTATGAGGGTCATGATGTTATGCAGACTTGAAATCCAGCTGGAATCTGATCACATGTACCATTTGATTAGATGATAACTTTTATCATCTGCTAAATTAAAGACTTTATTTTGTTTCATTATGCTTGAATCATATAATGTCTAAACAGGTTCCTAGACTTTCTGAACATCATGACCTATGACTTTCATGGAGCTTGGGATCCATTCACCGGACACAACAGCCCTTTATACCGCAGCTCTTTTGATCAGGGTGTCAACATTTACTACAATGTGGTCAGTGAAATCTTCAATAGTACTTACGTTGGAAAGCTGAATACTCAGAATGTATTTCATTGTAACAAGTAGGGTTTGTTTGTTTGTTTGTTTGTTTGTTTGCAGCACTTTACAATGAAATATTGGAGTGACCAAGGAGCTCCTCTTGATAAACTCATGATGGGTTTTCCCACATATGGGCGTTCGTTTCGCATGTCATCAGCTGTCAGTGGTCTTGGAGCTCCAGCCAGCGGACCAGCTTCTGCTGGACCCTACACTCGAGAAGCTGGAATCTTGTCTTACTATGAGGTCAGTTGACACAAAAGCAACTCATGTGTAATTTATGACATCATTAAATGAAACCAAAAGGTTTCATTACTATAAAACAAACATATCACAAATCATGATGAGGATGTTTGAGAAGAATGTTATTCCATGTAAATAGATTTGCAGTGTTCTTCGTGGAGGCAGTTTACACTGGATTGATGAGCAAAAGGTTCCTTATGTCGTTAATGGCAACGAGTGGGTGGGCTTTGACAACAAGCAGAGCTTTGAAATCAAGGTAACACATATCATTCCTCCCATTTGTGTTTAAGAAAATATTATAAAGAACTGAAAGTTGAATATTACTGTCATTACTTGGCAGTTATATATTTTCAGCTTCTTCAGGACTAATTAATAGTTGTATGACTCCCTGATTAATTTCGACAGACCCTGGGTCCAGCTAATGTTAATGACATCGCAGGCTCAGTACCATGCAACTTTTAATAACCTAAACTGAGCAGAAGATGGCACTCTTGTTATAACATTTGTGCCTCTGGTCTTTGATGACTTTTTTTTTATTTATTTATTTTTTTTATAATGGTTGACTGGATTATAAATTGCTCAAGCATGGATTTTAATTTTGGCCAAAGTTGTGCCACAGCTAAAATAAAATTAGATTTTAACTATCGGCAGAGTTCCAAATCATTTGCTGCCCAGGCCCAGAGTGAACATTAAACTAACTAAGGTACAAATCAAACTCATGTCAAAGATTTGGGTGAAGACTTACTTAATATCAACCACATAAATAAATCTGAGAAGACAAATAAAACATGGCCAGTTTTTTCTTTAATTTTCACTTTTAATGATGTAAACTAATAAAATTCGAATTTATATTCCTCTGCTCCTCAAAAAAAAAGAATCCCCAAATTAAATTATTCATTTATTTATAATGTCTTACATGCATTTTAAAATTACGAACCTTACTTTTTAATATGCAACATCTGTATTTCTCAGGCACAGTATTTAAAAGATAACAAATTTGGGGGAGCGTTTGTCTGGACCTTGGATTTGGATGATTTTTCTGGACAGCTCTGTGGTGAGGGAAAGTATCCCCTCATTGGTTATCTTCGTTCTCTGCTGGACTCAGGTAAATATCATTCATCATGGTCAGCATTTTCACTCGAGAAAAAAAAAATCCTCCCTTTATTGCTTGAACTTCACTGTACTTAATGAGTTGTATGTTGCTAGATTTTCCACCACCACCTCCTCCTCTAACCACACTTCCACCAGTCATAACGACCAGCCACCCTGGCCCAGCTACCGCCACAACAGCTGCTATCACTCGCACTGCCAAAACTACCACGACTGGTGTTTCTGGAAGCAGGTTCTGCAGTGGGATGGCTGATGGTTTGTACGCAAATGAGAAGGATGGCAGCTCCTTCTATCAGTGTGTCCAGGGTCACACATACTTGCAGAGATGTCCAGCAAAACTTGTTTTCAGTGAGACATGCAAATGCTGCAACTGGTCTTAAATAATTGTTTTATTCATCAAACAACATGCTGTACTGTCATTTAGCCCATAGGAACAAAGACCACAGCAGGAAATCTTGTGTTACTATGAAACTCTGTATCACAGCTAGTGTTATATAAAATTAGGGTTTTAATAGTACTGGGATGAGCAATTACCTGTAATAACTTCATGAGTTTTTAAAATTGGTTCTTGAAGTAAGAATGTGTCAACAATATGTATGAAGCCAAAGGGCTTTATTGTTATGAATGTTTTCATCTTTGCACCACACTAGATTTTCTTTTTTGCTGTTGTTCTTTTAAATTTTATGCAAGAAGTGAAAACTCATATAATTTTGAGGTTTTTTAAAAAAAATATTACCATATTTTCCCAACTACTTTATCTGAAAAAAATGCCATTGATTATAATTTTTTTTGCATTTTTCACAAAGTATGTTACATGTTCAGGTGTTAATTACTATTATTTAACTGGCTTTGTATGAATTGGACTAATTTGGAACAAGATGAACTCTACTGCTGAAGTGTCTTGAGATGATCAGGCTTTTGCCCTCTATAAATAAAGCTGAACTGAATTGAACTGTTAGATAAAGTTGTTTGGTGTCATTAATGACATTTCTTTTTTCAATAAAATAAAAACAGCTAAATGTTTGTCCTCAAAGAGTGATGATCCCATATCTTTGTGGGGAGTGTACATCACTATTAAAGACATTTTTAGAGCCTACTGAAAGTATAGTTTGGCATGATGAAAACAAAAAAAAGAGAACTGAAACTCCACAATTTTTTTGACTGCTCAGCACAAATAGAGCACACTGAGCTTTTTTCTTTCTTTTTTGTGTTTTTTGGAGGAGTATATTTATGGTAGATAAAAAGGGAATACTTCAGACTCATGATCAACAAAAACCACTCCAGAAATGTGCAGCAAAGAATGGAATTTTTCATAATATGCATTAATTTGCATTACACATGCCTTTAGTGTTTTAAAAGCATGCATTAGGTTTTGATTTTTTTTCTCTGTGAGGTCAAAACTCTTTTATTGTCACGTTTTGACTGACATGGATGATGCAACATTGACATTTCCAAGTCTTTAGGACTTACAATTTGTTCTGAGTTAATGATTATCATGGTTTGTATATTTTTCTCCCCCTGAACAAAAGACATTTAATCAGGACTTGATTTTTTTTTCCTGGAAGAGTGTATTGGAATACCGTTGCAATGAGCAACCTAATCCTAATAGCAGGTAAGGCACAATTACAATATTTGCATTTATCTTTAAAGCAGTAAATATTTAGTTTCTAAATCTGAAACTTTACAGGTCTCTGTCTTTCCTCAAGCATTCTGGGTGAGTGTAGATTTTACAGCAACCATAAATTTTGGACCTCTGCACCTTTGATATACAGCACAGTCATGATCAATAACAACCAACTTTTCTTTAATGTTTAGTGTCATCCTCCAGACTTGTGTGTTACTTTACTAACTGGTCCCAGTATAGGCCAGGCAATGGGAAGTTTCTACCGTCAGATGTTGATCCTAACCTCTGCACCCATCTGATCTATGCCTTCTCTGGCATTAATGAGCAAAATGAGCTGGTCACTATAGAGTGGAACGATGAAACTCTCTATAAATCTTTCAACGGACTCAAACAGAGGTTCGTAGATTTCTTTCAGGCTTTATCATTGCTAGATGTCATGTAAAACACTGCCAACTCAATCCTTGTATTTCTACAGTAATCCAAATCTAAAAACACTGTTGGCAGTCGGCGGCTGGAGCTTTGGAACAGAAAAGTGAGATATTTTCCGTGAAAAATTTATAACAGCTACCATATTATGCTATAGTTACCTGTAAGCCTTCCTTATTGTGTCTTTCTGTTAAACTTCTACCTAGATTCACGAAAATGGTGTCAACACAAGCAAACAGAAACACTTTTATTCAGTCGTCCATCAAATTTCTGAGAAAATTTGGCTTTGATGGACTGGACTTGGACTGGGAGTACCCTGCAGCAAGAGGAAGTCCTTTGGAAGATAAACAGAGATTCACTGCGTTATGCAAGGTCACATCCAGAAATAATATTCTGTTGCCCAACTAATGTTTAACAGGACGCGTGAGGTGACTCATTCTTAATTCTGTGGTTGACAGGAACTCCTTGAGGCCTATGAGGCAGAAGGAAGTTCAACTGGGCAGCCCAGGTTAATGATCTCCGCTGCCGTCTCTGCTGGGAAAGGAACCATTGATGCTGGCTATGAAATCGCAGAGATTGCAAAGTACATTAATATTTTCAATTCAAAATTGTACATCCATTTGAATGATAGGATGTATTTAGTGAACTTGACTTCATGTGTGTTTGATCAGGTATCTGGATTTTATTAATGTAATGACATACGACTTTCATGGCACCTGGGAGAGCATCACAGGACATCACAGCCCCTTATACAAAGGATCCCATGAAACCGGTGACAATGTTTACTTAAACACAGTGAGTACAATAGCTAAGATGTCCTCAACTCTCCTAATTTTTTCCTTTATCTTTGAGCATAAAAAACATTAATGGAAAAGCAAATATATATATAAAACTGGAATAAGATGGAAAACAGAAAGAAAAGAGGACCAGAACCAACCAAACAAGTTAATCTTAAGGACAATCCAATGAGACCCAGTTGACTGCTAAAATTTCAGTCAAAGAACTGACAATCAAAACCATGATCTACAGGAAGCAAAGGAACAAGCAATAAGTTAGATAAACATTATATAAAAGTTTTTCTTAAAAATGGCATTTTTTTTCTGTGAAAGATCCATGGTTAATTGATGATGTTACAGATGTTTATTTACATTGCAGGACTTTGCTATGAGGTACTGGAAGGCCAAAGGAACGCCTGCAGAAAAGCTGAATATGGGCTTTGCTACCTACGGACGAACATTTCGACTCTCCACTCAGTCCGAGCAAGTCGGAGCACCGGCCAGCGGTCCTGCTTCTGCTGGATCTTTTACAAGAGAAGCCGGCTTCTGGTCCTATTATGAGGTAGATGGTAATTTTTCCAACTCCCAATAGTTCTACACTAAATCTAAAAAGCATGTTCAAGAGTTTTGTTGTGATGTAAGAAAATAAAAAGGTATCAATCAGAAGAAATACACAAAAATTTCCATCATGGCATGTACCACTGCACACACTGAGGACAGTCAACATGAACAGGAGAAATATAAATGACACTACTGTAACCTGGACATCACTCCAAAATTTATTAAAGAAAAAAAACAAGTTAGAGGCTTAGAAACGGGTCTGGGAGGCTGTTGAAGCCTTGAGGAATACTGAAGGAGTTGCAGGAATTTCTGGCCAGTACCTGTTGTTTAACGCACGTCACAACAACCTCCTGCCTCCATCATTTGTCTACACTATGGGGTAGCCTTGGAAAATGCAACCATTTTCAAACAACAAAAAACATCCAGGGCCTGATCAATTTTGAAAAGACAAAAAAAAAAAAAAATACATTGGCTCCCTCCAGCATTTGGAAAAAAATTTTCATGGTGTGATCACACACAGGCAATCCTTTTAATCACAATTCCAAAGGATATGCTTGGCACAAAAACAGCACTGTGCATGACCAAAAGAGCACCATGTCCTCTGAAGCATGGAAGCACTGTGCTTTGTTGCTTTTCTTCAGTAGGAGCTAGAGCTTTAGTCAAGGTGGAGAGAATTAAGAACACTTCCAAATACCAATCCTTCAGGCGCCTGCTAGAAGGCTGAAGATGAAGAGAAACTGCACATTTCAGTATGACAGCTGGCCAAAGTATACCTCCAAATAAAACAATACAATGGCTTAACCAGAAAAAAATTAAAGTTTCGGAACGGCACAGCCAGAATTAAATCTAATTAAATATCTGTGGGCCAACCGGAAGAGGGCTGTGCATAATAGATACCCAGGTAATCTCATAGACTGGGTATGCTTTTAAA
>JAOWBL010000022.1:13877346-13928086 GCA_028564865.1 Zenarchopterus dispar
CTATTCAAAAAATTTTCTGGTAGTTATTTTATAGGCACGGGCTTGCCTCATTTGCAAATGAGCCCTTCAGATGACACTAGAGAGCCGTTTCATTGACTCAAATTGTCATTCAAAGTATGTTTCACAGTTGAAAACTTGCATATTGTAAATGTATTTGGTATAAAAACAGTCTGAAAAACTGTTAAACCTTTGTGATTCCGTCATAAGTATTATTAATGCAATTGAGTAAAAAAAAAAAAAAAAATGCTGATTGAGCTCATCATCATTAATTTCTGGGGGAAGAATGAAAGGATCTGTTCACAAAGGTAAACACCGCTGTAGAAAAAAAATGTCCTCTAGACTAACTAGGCATGATTCAAAACAAGGACTTTACTCAGGGTCACATTTAATCAGATTTATTCTCAGTCTGAGCCACTGCAAGTAAAGTCACACAGTCAATACTACAGACAGGAGCAGAATTACAGGAAATAGGCCCTGTGACCAAATGACGTGTGTTCCTAAGCCTTAAGAGTTTGACATTACATGTTTCTAGAAAACATACTTTTTTCTGAAGAATGCACCTCACTTTGCATGTCCTTAGAAGAAATTTATCAAAATGTAAAAAAAAATTCTGGGCATACTTTTTTTGTATTGTCTATTACTGACTTATGTATAAAATATATCCATCCATCCATTTTCTAAACCCGTTGTTCCATTTCTGGGTCACGGGGGTCTGCTGGACCCTATCCCAGCCCGTCTCAGGCGAGAGGCAGGGGTACACCCTGGACAGGTCGCCAGTCCATCGCAGGGCCACATTCAAAGACAAACAGTATAAAATATATAAATAGGATATTTTACTTATATGCATTTTTACACTGGTGCATTTATTGTTTTCAAGGATCTAAAAGCTTCTGTTTTTGGCTTCTTTTTCCCCCTTCTTTAAACCTGGTTTTTTCTTACCATGAAAAGATACAGCATCATTGGATGGTGGTTTTAAGAAATTTGACACGACTGCCATCTCAAACTTAACCACAAATATTAGCAATTACTACACACAGTTCCTTTAACATACCTCTTCATCATGACCAAGACCGATGTAAAACCCTCGCCGTGGAACATAACCTTTAATCAACAAATACTCCAACGCTTGAAGTATTCCCTGGAAGAAACAAAAGCATCAGTTTAGTGAGGTGTGCAAGTGAACTCTGATAAATAATAAGCTCACGCGACTTATCTCTTGCTCTCCTACCATTACAGGGCTCTTATCATCTATGGTTCCTCTTCCATAGATAAAGCCATTTATCTCTTTAGCAGAAAATGGAGGGGCCTCCCAGCCATCTGACTCTGTGGCAGGTACTACATCAATGTGTGCAAGCAGCATGTACGGCGCCAAGTCAGGCTGTGATCCTTGCACCCAAAACAGGTGGCTATAATTAGCCACCAACTCATGATGAACCAGGCTTGAAGAGAAAACTGTAGGAAAGGCTGACAAAGAAAAAAAAATTAGAGGGGGAGCCTCTGAGTTCCTACAACGAGCCAGTGAAGATTATTCCTCAGAGTTATATTGTTATTAACCGATGTATTCTTTCCAACCACATACTGTGTGTTCTTTAACAAACTGGCCATGCTTTCCTTTCTCAACATGACACAGATATTCCAGCTCTGTGTTACAAGCATCACCAGTGGGTAGTATCTGGAGGTAAACCCAGTGTACTATTATTAATAAAAGCATGCACAGACTTTGATAATGTTTCTAACATTCTCCCTTTTGACTTTGGAAGTTGTGCATCTTTTTTTTTGAATGATTATAGGGGAGAGGGGGGCAAAAAAGTGATGGATGCATGGTAAAAGACACCATGTGTTGTTTGCTTCTGCTGTGATGGAGGGGCCGATGGGATGTTTTGTCACAGGCCCCAGAATTCCTGGTGAAGCCCCTGTGTGGAAACTCCTGCTATTAAACTCCAATTATTGTCAAATGGAAGACTCTAGGAATACTTCAGTCTTGTTTAAGTCTGTTTATAGGGAAATTAAAGTCTGCATGAAGAAAAAAAATGGCTCTTTAATGCCTGACATATGAAATATTACAAATAAAATCCCTTCTTTCTGTTTAGTATATACAGAAATTTTAAAACACCTCGGATTTTTTCTTTAAATTTCTCTATTATTATGAATCCATTTGGTAATTGAATTATTTTTGTTTATGATACATTTTTTTATTTTTATCCTTTTTAGTGGTGCAGAGGTCTCAGAAATCCATGAATCAAACATGATACTTCCGGCATTAAAGGGTTCACCTGTGAGTAAAACTTGACTCGACATGAGCACATGCTAATGTGTCAGCTTATGCTTAGCCTTGTCGAAAGTTAAATAAACACGGAAAAAATATCCCCAATGATCAGTAGACAAGCCGAGGGCACGTTAAAGTAGTGTTGGCACGAACCGAACCCAAAATAATGGATGGGGTTTCATTTGTGACATAACTACGCGGAAATCCTCAGCGTTTATATCCACTGATAATTGACATAAACGTTCAAGTAACTTCCACTAGGTTCAACCACACATGTTGCTAATGTTAGCATGACGTTAGCAGCGAGGTTTAAGCAGGAACACAACTCTTTTTTTTTTTTTTTTTAAACATGTTTTAGAGCCAGCTCTTGTCATTACCTTTACGGAGAAGGCTGTCAAACTGTCGCAGAGCGGTGGTATTGATCTCCGTCTCAGAGAAAGATACCGTGGGGATCCTGATCGCCTCTGGATCAATGAAAGAAACCGCTGACCGTTACTGCTGCTCCACATACTTAAACCCACTTAATCATAAAGCAGCTGGGTCATCGTTACCCTAATTACCTTTAAAATTTCGTAGAAGTTCCTCTCTCTGTTGCGGATCTATGACAAGTGAAATATTATTCGTTTTTTCCCACTGTGCAAGCTGAAGTCCGACATTTACGTCCAGTGAAAGTGTCCTGATAGACGCTATGGTGAATAGCACCAATGTTATAATGAGCAAGGTGCTAATAATAATCTTTACAAACTTAAATATTCCGAACTTTGAATCTGTCATTGTATTATTGTGGAAGCGAGTCTCGGAATGACACGGCGTGTGCAGAATTAACTGTTTATAAACAGGCGCCACCTGCTGGTCGGAAAGAAAATCAGATTTACACCATTTTTCCTGTAAATCTGCCCAATTATTTCGTTAATTTAGAAGGGAAAAGAAATCACTGTAAAACACAATGTGGAATACCTTGAGGTTGTTATATAAACCAAAACGAGTTAAAAAAAATCCTTTTAATTGGATTTTGACAAACATTTAAAATTTTTGCAAGATTAACCTGACTTTTTTTTTGCCATTTAATTGAATTTTCAATTTATAATTACAAAGAGTTTAATACAAAGAACCTTTATTGAGACTGTTTAGGTTTTAAAATCATCAAACACATAGAAACAAATTCAAGGTACAAAGAGTGACAACATTTAGGGTAGGAAATTTTCCATTTCCATTTTGACTAGGCTAAGCTCTCCCCATCATGATTTACATAGTCACTTTTACTGTGATAAAAGCACATTAGCACCACATTTCACAAACAAAGCAACCACTCAGTCAATATAGAAGCTTAATTAAAATTAAATTATTCCTTTCCAATTCCTTAAGTGTCCCGTGTCTCGTCTGGAAACAAAACCCTGGCCACATCGTCTGACCGCTAATTTAGACTGTCCAGCAAGGTCATAAAAATGTTGCTGTCCTCAATATGAACGTAAATTAAGTACAGGATGCACACCACAACAAAGAAGAGCAAAATCTGTATCTTGATGGGAACAAGGCGACGCTCCAATTCTCGTCTTTCCAAGGTTACAGGACTGACAGGAGTGTCTGGGTATGAATACTTAATGGGTCTCTGTGCTGCACCCTTGATGGGTCTCCTACAAGTGGCACTGAAATGCAAAAGATGAAAGTGAGGAAATGCAATTGCAAAAAAGTCTTTCAAAATACCATGACAGCTGTTCATGTGGCACAAAACAGTTCAAATTCCTTCTTTTCTTGTTCTTAGAAATCTGACATAACCGGCTCATATGTGAAAAAGTTTGTGTTCTGCACAGTGTTGATGCAAGACTCACTAGATCCCAGTTGGTGTAGTTTTAATGTTTGGGAAGATATCCTCTAAAATATCATTCAAAGGCTCCTGAAGATGAAAAAGGAAGGCAAGACTTACAATCAGATCAAAGGGAAAAAAATAATGCCAGAAAGGTGGGACCAATAAAAGATGCAAATGGGTGATTGGTCTTCAAGGAATCCCAAGTCCTGTTAAAGAATTGCTGTAGTGGGGTTTTCACTCACCTAAATTATTGAGCAAGTTTACCATTGTGAGAAAGATTACTTACGCAATCAGTGGCATAAAAAGTATTTAACTCCTCCAATTTAGTACAATAAAAGATAAAATAAAGAACAGAAGATCAGTAATCTCAAAAATAACTATTAAATTTAAAAGAACACAATGGTGTTAAGGTATATTTGCCTCTGAGAATTATGTACAAAAAGTTGAATTTGCAAACATACCCTTGTCAAAATACATAAAAATTATTCCATGACTGACAGTGTTCTGTTTATAGGAAATATATACAATGAGGTTAAAGGGGAAACACACACTGATCGCTTGACATATATTTGGCTCATTGAGACTTCATCTTTACCAGGTCTTAAAATTTAATACTATTTTCTTATTAAAAAACTAAGTCAAAAATGCAAAGTTAGAAAAGCTTCTACATAAAAAGGTCAAAAAGGTCAAAAGTGGAAGGGGCCAAAATAAAAATGGCCCAAATATATCTGAAGTGATCAAACAACTCAAGAACTAACCTCATTTCATTATGACCAGAGACTGATGAAGAACTTTAAACTCATTTGCTCTATAAAGCTGTTGTATTTTTGTATTAAGAACTGCCTTTATAGCAAATGCCATAAGTACAACAAATGTCTAGTTTAAAGAACAAAAAATACATTTTTACAGGTTAACTGCGCTGGCACCGGGATTTTTTGTCATGTGAAATGGCCACATTATCTGCCTGATCAAAGAACTCTGATGTGAAATTTGCTGGCGAAGGGGCTGAAGTAATTTTGATGGACAGGGAAAAGTCTGATGAGGTAATAAAGACTTATCTTCTGGGCATTTCAATTAAAATGTGGGTTTAAAAAAAAAAAAAAAAAAAGAATCCCATGCTATCATCTTTAAAAAGTGGAAAATTGGTCATTTCTCAAAACAAGTCTTGTCTTCTTGTCACATTAGTCAACCTGAATTCAGGTATTCCAGGAAAAGATTTTCCTATTAAACTGTTATTTATGGCCAACTTCACAGACTTGTGTATCCAAGACACACAAGACTGTGAAAGAGAAGTCAAGAGTGTCACCTTATCATTCTGAGCAAATCATATCAGATATGTAATCTGGAGATTTTATTTTAAAAGATTTAAAGTCCTGCATTATTTGATCAAATCTTTCAACAGTCTTATGTGTTCTCTTTTTGTTGTCCAAGTTCTTCTCTGCAATACATATTTGAGAAATCACTTCTGAGTTCTTAAGTGGAACTTCATTTTGGTTTAGGATTATAATATGCTCTATGGTTTTGGTTGCATATTTGCAAACTCAGCTTTTAAGGAAATCGTTGCTCGAAAGCTGATGATGTTGAAGGACTCATTTTTAACAAATCCAGTCTTTTATTTTGTTTTTATTTTAATTTACTGGACAGTTGGTGGTGATAAAGCTTCAAAGCTCATTACTGCAGCTCAAATTTTTCCATTATACACACTTCTGTATGTTCTTCGTGGATCTGATTTTCTCATCTATCCAATAAATGTTTAAATCAAATTCAAAAATACTGTAATCCCCAAAGGGAAATTAATAAATCAAAATCAATCATTTTCTTTATCCAAAACAAGAAAAAAAAATGTTTTTCCCTCTCTACTTATTTAAAAATACTTTAACATCATCTAAAATTTAGATGGCAAAAACCCAACTGCACACAAGAAGAGTTTCCTGTATGTCCCCTCACCGTCCTGAGTGGCTCCACTTTACATGACAACACAAAAATTGTCAAATCCACCACCAGTTTGTGCTCAGATTCTGTCCCAAGATACAGAATTTCTAAATAGCTTTATGAACCCCAAAACAACATCGGAAACTCCCACTAAGTGATACAGACTGAAATGGATTCAAAGATAAAAAGCAGTTGCCTTCATTTCCAGCACATGAGAGGAATCTTTGGTAGTGTAGTACAGGGACTGGTGCATGGGTCTGTACTTTTCAACAATATGTGTATCCAACTAAGAAAAAGAGATAAGAATTACTTGCTAGATTTTTTTTTAAATCTAAATTATTTTTCATTTCATGTGTAAAGCTGACACTTTAACCAGCACCAAGGTTTGAGCTGAAGTGTAATTAAACAATCTGAGCACTACTGACCCTGTTGGACCATGAACCACGTTCCACTGTGTCGCTGCTGTTTAACTCATTCTCGTCATTTATGCGAGCGGAGAGTGAGCGCCGACTCTCCATCTGTTGTTTACGGTAAAAATGTACTGTGAGAAACCACTCCAGCTGAGATTACATGGAACAAAAAGTCTAATTATATTTGTAAAACCACGAGTAATGTGGGTTTAAAGACAATGTAGGATCAACTTTCCTCCTCAACCATTTGAGTGATGCTGAAGGCCTGAGTGGAAAGTGATGTGCAACCACTTGGCACAACTGACTGCGATCCAGATGGCACCTGCAAGGTTCACAACACTTATCACAAAGTCTACACCAGTGAAATACTAATGGTCTACACTAAAATAAAATGAAAAAAAAATTAAAAGTATAATCAAGGAAAGCAGAAAATTAAAACAAAATCCTAAAGAGACATTTAGACCAACCTACCCCCGATCTTAATCCTTGGCGTTGACTTTTGGAGCAAACTCTACTAATTCCTGCAGGAATCTGTGAGCAGTGGGACCGAGTCTGCTCTGATGATTTTAACACATTCCTTGAATTCCACTTGGAACTTAGTTCCTTGTTTCTTGAAGGACAAGGACGCTACACAAGGCCAAATACATTATTTAATTAAAAAAAGAGGGAGAGGAAAAGTGCCACTTGACATCATTTAAATTTGTATTTTGTCCAAAATTAAAATGGAAAAAGTGCAGGATTTACCAGCTTTGTTGACAGTAAAAAGCACTGCTGGTAAGTGAAATCACCCCTCTGATAAGGAAGGTCTGTCTGTAAGAAGTTTCACATTTCACAAAAACAAAAAAAAAAAAGTGCTACTATAATTCATTTTACAAGGTAGAACCCCTACAGTTGCAAGCTGTAACCATTAGGTGACACTATAGGGAGGACTCACTCCTGTTTAAAGTGCAGAACAGAGAAATAGGACAGTGCAAAGTCAGTTTAAACAAACAAAAAAAAAAAGAAACAGAAGTTATTATTAACATAGAAACTCAAAGTCTGTACCCAAATACGTCAAACTCACCTCACTGCTCTCTTTCTGGCATAAGTTTGACTCTTCAACTATTTCTTGCTGTTCTTGTTCTGCACCTGTGTAGAAAAAAAGAAATATAAATATTATTATCTGAGAATAACCAAATCTTTACTGATTACAGAATACTATTCTGCTCATACCCGATTCGTTATCTCCTTCCTCCCCATTTGCATCCTTTTCCTCATCATCATCATCTTCTTCTTCTTCGCTGTCTGAGTACAGTCCTGCTTTCTCCGCTCCATTTAATCCGTCATGTCCATCTGACTGAAGCAGGTTCCTGAGCTTCCTTTCATACAAGAGTCTGGTGGAGCCTGGCATAGACACATTTATTCTATAACATATTGTTTGTAAGATCTTAAGAAAACGAGCCATGATGTCTTGACATGATAGACTGCATTACTGATGACAAGATTCCTATAATACATATAGCAATCTCACCTACTATGGGCCCAGCTTTAACCCCATATTTGAGCAGCAAGGCCTTGAGGTCACCATCCGTCAAACTACGTGGGTCAGGCAACCCTGCATCTTCTGGATCCTTGTTCTCAAAAAGAAAAATAGAAAATAGTGAATACTACAGGAGGTCAAAACTACAGCTCGAAAGAGCCAGTAAAAAAAAAGTGTGGTGTAGGCCTATGTGCAAGGGAAAAAAAAACAGCTAGAAGATGAACTCAAAAATTGTTCAATATTCAACAAAAGTTTCTGCAAATGTTCTGCTTTTACAAATAATGTTACAGTAAAAAAAAAAAAAAAAAAAAAGAATAAAAAGGTAAAGAAAAAAAACTAGTGGTGTGAATACATCTGCAACAGGTATTGGTATGAATACATTTCAAAAATAAGGATGTGGAAGATCTGGATGAACCAATCTAAATTAATAAATAAATAAAAATCTGGATGGAAATCCAATCAGAACCCATGGCGAACAAAGAACCAGACCAGCCTGTAAGTGATTGACCAATAACAAAGGTTTTTTTTCTTGACACACCCCGCCTCCCAAAAGCAGTGACAACTCTTGCATCCCAGGCATGGGAGGGCCCATCACACAGGCTACAGAATTGTAGTCAGAACTTTTCTTTTTCTCCTTTTGGAAGAAAAAAAATGCTGCATCCTTTTGACCAAAACATGAGATAGACCATCCACACTGCTACCAGCAACAGTATCAGTTCCATTAGCAAAGGTCATTTACACTTCTGTGACGGCAGAAGAACAGTACAAAGAGATTTCACAGCAACATATGGACTCTTCAAGACATCTTGTGGTCCATTTTCTACAGAGCTTTGTCAAACTACAAAAGCAGTACTAAAAATATTTTTAAAAAGTGAATTAGTTTGCTTTCAGTTCTGATCTCACCGCAGCAGGGAAAAAAATTTGAAACAAAAAAAAAAAAAGTAACAAAGATGATCCCATACTGTTGCACCCAGTGAGATGTGTCTGCAGGAAAAAATGGAGCAAATAAACAACATCACCATATCAGTTGATACCCTCAATACCAGAATGCTTTTTTAGTGCTGTAAAAAGGGATGCCAACATAAGAAATTGGTAAAAAGCTTTACTATTGAAACTATTTTAGAATATGTTGCAGGACTGGAATGAAATTATATATATATATATATATATATATATATATATACACACACACACACACACATGTATACACACATATACATACACACACACACATACATATATATATATATATATATATATATATATATATAAATGAAATGACTAACAAAAAAACTCATATCGCTAAATTCAAAAATAAAACAACTGTATTTTAAATGTACTTGTCTTCTGATCTGAGTTTGTTGATAGATCAATCAGATCAGTAACAGCTAAATACTTTTCAATCTCAGAAGAACCCATATGTCCATTTGCTTAAACAGACGGTCCTTCAGCCACATGACAACTTCCACACTTCAAGTACTGGTGGAGCTGCTCTTGCTGGCAGGATTAACTGAGTGTGACAGGTGTGCACACGTCTATAATGACAGGCGTCTCATGTAAATGTATACTACTGTAGCTGTACAGCTGCCGGCTCACTGGAGAAGCACTTCAACTGTGCTTCTCCAGCAGGACTGTCTGGAAGCAGTCACCCAGAACTCCTCCACAACAACTGTGACTAAATGAAAACGAATTATTTTTTAGTTATAATTTTGGATCCTTTGATGTACAGTATTTCCTTCTTCTTGCAGGCTATGCATTCTACCAGAAAACATGTCAGCTGCGGGGATAAGCATGGGGAGGGACGTCAACGTCTGAACCCCACTCTGTTTCCACCGCATAAAAAGCAGGCCTATATTAAAATAAAATAAAAAATGCCCAAGTTTGACTGATCGACTCACTGTCACATCGTGCATTTGATCCTCGTCATCGCTGGAGAAATCCGCAACGTATTTCTGATCGATATTTTTCAGGTGCAGCTTCACGTAAACCTCCTTCTTGCTCGCTGCAGGTGGCAGGTCGACATCGTGGGCAATCAGATCTGACTTGAGGCGACTTTTGGAGAGGTGAGCGGGGTCCTCAATAAATGGCATGACACAAGGAAAGAGTCTTAAAACTATGTATGCTTGAAGTTGGTATCTTGGAAGTGTGGAGTCGCTGGGTGGAGAACCGCAGCTGACCTGAGTCTGAATCTCTGAGTGGGTTGAGAACAGCTGCGAGGACGACTTGATTGACAGGAAGTAAGCTATAGCTTTCCATACTAACCGTACAACATTTATAGTGATTTAGGATTCTGAATTACTTCTTCATAAGTTTCATATATTATTTTAAAGTTATTACAAGCTTAATTAATAAATTAAAAGATAAGTGTGGTTTTTTTGGTTGCATTGTATTTTTTCATGCCAAATTTAGTCAACTTAGCAAATGTTAGTGTTGCTAATTTGTCAAGCTGAATTTATATATTTTTATGTGATAATAATTTGATATATTTTAGTAAATACAAAAATCCCTTTGAAATGAACGTTGATTTATAAAAGTCAAGTGAAGTATTGACGTTTGATGTCAATTCGTAGCTGTCAAAAAAAGGCAAAAGGGGCATATTTAAAGTAAATAATGTTCTTATATACAATGGACAATTTGAGTGGTCAGACAAAAGATGAATGTCCATTAGTTAAAATTCTAATTTTATAAAAAGCAAAAATAAGAAAAATGGTAGTTCCTCAACCAATCTCTACAGGCTGGCTCCGAGAGCCAGTCAATCTCCATGTAAATATGTCCAACTCTTCAGTAGAAACAAGCTTATTTACAACCTGGCTTAAATAAACAGTTTTGGTAGCCATAGCAAGATTTCATATTAATGACAACCGTGAGACGATTATTTTCCCTTTTTATTTTTTGGACCACATCAGGTAAAATTATTTAAAGCAATGAATAATACAGCATAGACATTGAGTTTTGTAAACACACCTTCCCAAGTTAGCTTCTTCTCCCTAACCACTTTTTTAAAAAGTATTTTTGGCACACAAAATAGCTACTGCTGATGTGTCTTTCATTTTCTTCATATCATATTGAGGACATTAATCTAGGATGACATTATTCTGCATCTGTCGGAGCCATAATTCAGGAGGTCTCTTTTGTCATACAGTCTCCGCGCCCTGTTCTTGACATCATACCATCAAGATTAAGCAGACATTTGTCATGCAGAGTGAGATGTATTGATCTTACACAACTCTAGAACTCATGCAGTATCTAAGGGCCCTAACATGACATTAAGAGGAACAGTTACTTCTTTTTTCAAGGAAATTGCAATAATGAAAAGATAATGCACTTTAAAGAAGTTTAGGTAGCTACTGGTTTATAACAAATGAAATCGGTTATTTTTATGCAAATATTTTACTTTACATGTGTGACTGTATACTTCTAATACAAATGTAAGAGTTGATGTCATTGCTCCTTAGTGATATAACTGTTACCTTGGGCCTCCAGGTGTGACCAAGGCCTTTGACCATGCAGAGGTATTTCTGGTGTGTGGTGCTGCATTTTTACTAGAGCAATGCATTCACTTAGATCATGTGGAAGTTCTTTAGTTTCTTACTATCTCCTGTAAACAGATAAAGAATAAAACACAAAAAATGTTCAGGTAATTGTTTGAAAAGCAAAGATGTCTGATATGTGCCAGTGGGAAGTTAAACATGCTGTTGACAAATGTACCTACAAACACAAATCAATAATTTACATATGGCTTTCCTCTTGGAACCAGCCTTTGATGCCTTCAGTTAGCTGTGTTTTTATTAGGAAAACCGACATGGATATTGAACCAAAGTTGAAATTTGTATGACGTTTTGTCACCATGAGCAATCCAAGTGAAAATCTGTTCCCAGGAGCTGTTCTGCATTGTGAGACCAGTGCCTCCAACTCATAAACATTGCTCACAGGAAGACAGTAAATAGTGCAAACAAGAGTTGGTTTGGGTCGGAGTGAAACCTGACCCAAACCTGGGTCAGGTTTTGTCTGGGTATAAGTCACATGGATCCTAACGCCTCCTCAAAGGCCATTTTCAAATAAAGTGTAGATATTATTGAAACACCTGTAGAGGTTACTGAGGTTTAGCTTTTAATGGAAATGGAATGCCTTTCTGTGCTTTTAGACTAACTCAAGTGCTGCAATGATCGATTCTTATCTTAGACAATATTGCAGTCTAAAAAAAGTGTTGTATGATGTGCTGTTTCTAGGTTAAAAAAAAACTGTAAGAACAATTTTCTGATTTTTCTGCCAATGGGAAACAGCAATAAAGCTGCTTAAGTGTTAAGGTAGTGTCAAGCAACAGTTTTGGACAGTGCCAAAGAAGGAGTAATCAGATTGTACTTTATACAAGTTGTTTTGTTTTTGTTTCCATAGTGATTTCAAAGAAATGTGTATTTTGTTGTGAGGACACGACAAACATTTTCAGTTTCAAAAGTGGATTGGTGTACACTTGTCCCAAACAGCAGCACGTAGTCTTCATTGTTGCAGCTCCTTAAGCTGACAACTTTTATATATAAGATTTCCTTTTTGGTCAAGCATGTGTGGCTAGAGTTCTGATCTTTTCAATGTTAAAAATGTAAGTAACATCTCAAAGTTGTGTGGATTTTTTTTTTTGTTTGTTTTGTTTTTTGCAGCTTGGTTTGTAGTTGAAGGAAAAGTTATGGATGTGAACAAGTCACCTTAGCCCCCTGAGCACAGTGTTTAGAAATGTAACCAATCAGAAAACACTTGGGAACCTCTAGACAGTTGACCCATCAGAAAACAATTAAGAGAACGTGATCTCCTTTTCAAGAAGTTTCACTCTTAATATTTTTAACCTGCAATATTCTAAACTAATTACTGTATTTAGGCACAATGGGTATAAAGCTTTTTTTAGAGGATCCCTGAATGAGACAAAATTAACTAGAAATGGCTATCTGACATCAACTTTAAGAACGCTGCAGGCTTGTTATGTGCAAAAATAACTGGAGTGCTGCTCAGATATTTTTTAGTTGTCTCAAGGCTTTCAGGATGTTTGTGGCATATAATGTTGCAACAACCGTTTGTTCAAAGCCACCATAATTGTCTGCTTCTGTAATATTGCAATTTGAAAAATATATTTTTAAGCTAAACAGAACTTTAAAAATGAATGTGTTTGTGCTATTAATCGTGAGTTAACTATAAAAACCTTTTGATTAATCACAATTAAAAAATGTAACCATTTGACAGCCCTTATATACAGATTTTCAGACTGTTATTTAATATGTCAGGGTTTACAGGGTTGACTGTACAACAACATCATGAACATTTCAGCACCAGTACAAACATCACAGGACACAAATAACACCAATAACAGCACAACAACATGGATGAAAGTGTCTTAACAATGACAGTTTTTCTGTCACTGTGTATGCAGATAAGTATCTCAACAGTCCCTCTTCTATTGAGCTACATCACGGCAAAGTTAAGCTGAACCCTTGCAAATTCAAGTTGAGAAGAACCGGCTCCAAACATGAATTTGAATTAGTGTGGTGCTGAAATCGAGGTCAGGGTGTGCTCCCAGAAAGAGAAGACGATCTGCATCCAGAGTTGTCTGCTTTGCCTTTAGGCTCATGCTGCAGAGCTCGTCACACATTTATTCAGTCATCACTCTGCTCGCTGTGCAATCAACAGTTACTTTGTTGGAAATTCTTAAGTTCTGAATTCTTCTGGCATCTAAGCCTTAAATGTGATATGATTGTATACAGCACACATTTTACTCAGGAATCTGATCGTTTGCTTGTTCCCCACACATATTGTATTATTAGCTGTTTCACATGGACCCAATCACCCCAGTGAGATCTTAATAAAGACTTTCTTCTTGCCCAAACTGATATAAAGCAATAAGATGTTTCTACAGGATCAAATTATTTGAATGCCACTTATACCAGTCAAAACATGTAGACATAAAAGAAAACTGATCCTTTAAACCAAAGATGAGTTGTTTAGTTTCTATTCATAAATGATACAAAACAGATCAAACAATTCACTATCATTCCCTTCTGTGATTGTGAACAGGAAATTACAAAACAGCAGGTGTTTTTACATCACATAGCAGCAAAATTTAAGTTTTATTCGAACAGATTTGATCCCCTGCTGAGTTATTTACTGCCATGAACTTGCACCAGTTTGGATTCGTATTTTGTGATGTGAGAAAAACAACATTTGTTTTCAGCAGGGATTAAATAACTTGCGTGGAATTGATCTGCTGTGAGCACATTTTATTAGTTAGAAAATAACATTGGCCCATGTGGTTTTCATATTGATCCACGCAGTAGAACTGCTTTTGTGACTGATGTGGAGCAAGCAGCTCAGGAAACAGCTTCTTGGTTTATAAGAGTTCTTGAGCAAATCAGTCATTAAAAATTTGTGAGATACTATATATTGATACTGATGCCCTCTGTTTGTTTACAGGATCACTGTGGGTTTAAAAATACCCAGCCAAAATATTAAATAAATTTTAAAAAGAAAAATCTATAAAAACACTTTTTCTGCACAGGATTCAAGTGTTCTGATACGAGTACATTTTAGTTCGAAGTCAAGAGGTATTCAACAGGGAGTTTTTACAGTTGGAAAGATAATTCTCCTTGAATTCTTTTGAAATCTTCTCGCCAGTGCCGAGAGCGAGAACTTAGTCTAAAGCACTTTAGGTGAGTGATGCGGTAGCTTAATTGTCTTCATTTGGGGTTTGCACTAACCGGTGACATAATAGGAATATCTATTAGAAATATGCAAAAACTAGTGATATTGGGGAAAAAAATCTCTAAATCAAGGCAAAATTAGGATGATTTTGTGAATTCCAGTTTCTGAATTAAACATCAGTATATATTTTACTGTTGCAAAAGAGGGGGGAAATGAACAAAAGCTGAAACATTTCCTTTTATTCAGTTGAGCTGAATCAAATTGAAAGATCAGTCATACACTTCTATGTGCCAGCTAACTTATGAAAAGGAGTTCTTTATTTGATTGGCTGAGAGGCGAGATGATGAAAACCATATTTTATTTTCTTTCTTTCTCTCTTTCTTTCTTTTTTTTTTTTTTTACTTGGAAGTGTATGACTTTTATCTAATACATCCAGTGTAATAAGAACTTTTCATGCTCTTTGACCCCCTGCTGTGTTGCTGCACCAAATTACGATATAAAGTTGATCCGTGTAATTTTGTAGACTAACTTTTTGGATCAAAAGCAATGGCGTGACATGCAATTTAGTTTATTCAAGTACAACCAAACAGGTGTCGTTTCCTAAGGAGGTGTTATTAGGAAAAACATTCAAATGAGGTCACAACAGACTGAGGACAGTGTGAATTTTACACTTTAAAATGGAAGGTGGCAAAGAAAACCCACAGTTGTTAAAGGAAACACGTCTGTCATGACTCATGACTTCTTCTGTTGTACTCTGCATTGTAGATGCTCAAGGCTACAGTTTTTTCTCATTATTTCAGATGTGACAAATGTCTTTACATAATGCAAAAAAAGAAAAAAAAATCTAATGTCTGCCTAATACAAATGAGACCAAATCATTTATATCTGAACTCTGTTTTATTTTACTTTTTTGAGTATGTGTAAATTAAATCTGAAGATAATTGTTTGTTGTTGTTTTTAAAAAAAACAATAATAAAGAAACCTTTTTTTTAAAAAAATAATGCCAAAATTCTTGAAATTGTTTCTCAGTTGATTGTCCACTGTGTATCCAATGGCTTTAAACCCTACATGATGTGTTAGAAGGAACTCACATAGGAATAGAAAGCCATAAGATGCATGTGTGGGTATAGACACAAGGCAAAAACAAAGTTGTGGACTCAAACGCAGTTAGAGAAATAATGCATATAAGGCTGAGAGCTTGACAACAAGAGGAGAAAACAAGGGCTGGTTGCAGACAGCGTTCAGGATTTAGAACTCACATCCACATTAATAATTAACTAAAGGAACTGGAAGTATTCACTGAAAGCCCAGGGGAGTAAAGTGAAACTGTGTTGTGAGTCTTTCAACAGTGAAGATTGTATTTATTTCACACCACAGACTCACATGCACTGACCTTTTCTCTCCGCTTGAATCTTATAGCAACATCCCTCAAGCTGTTGACTTCCTGAGGAGTTTGTGGATTAAATCTTTGATTAAAAAAGCTGTTTTAAATCAATGCCTACAGGGAAAAGGTGCAATGGTAATCAAAAGGATTTTTTACTGAGTTCAAAACACGTTACGTAAACTCTTTCTATATTCTGCAGCAACCCCCCTGCTTGACTTCCTCAAGCACAAAGAAGATCATTACTCCAGCATTTCAATTCAACCACTGGGAACAGAAAGCCAAGCAGTTTTTTTTTTTAACCCCAAAACATTTTTACAAATACAAAATGAACATTTTCATGCAGCTGCAATTGTTCTCTCAAATAAAACCTATCATGTCAAAAACGTACGCATGATTAATTCACAGAAATGTGGCCAATATACTTGGCAGATTTCATATGATTAATTTGACATTCATTCATGCACTACTGATTCTTCCATCTTTAAAAGGGCAAATGAAATTTTAAACTTGTTTTCATTCAGAATATTTCAGTGCACTGAACCTGAAGAACATTGTCATCATTTTAAGTACTTGTAACCATTAGAAGTGCTTTGGACCTTGTTTTAATCCCTCTGTGAGAAGAGACTCGACCCACAAGCTATGCAGGCCAAGCTGCTCACCCAGATGTCTGCTCAGAAAACAGTAGCCTTTATAAAAACATGAAAAAAAAATCTTGTGGATAGAGAGGAAGCAGGCTAGTATGGAGGACAGAGGAGGCATTTGTTGACATTGTATCAAGTGCGATGCTGAGGTATTTGAGGCTCAGAGAGGCCAGGTATTTGTCAGTCAGTTTTTCTTGTGCTTTTGCTGTCTCCAACTCAAACAACAAAAGCCCCATTGAGAGCCCTTTTTTTCCCTCTGAACAAGCACACAAAGCTTCCTGTACTAGGCTGCAACTGTCCAGCACTGAGAGGGCCACGTCTCATGGTCTGGCCATGCACCTGTTTAAAGTTCCATGAGCAGTGAAAGGATGAGAAACACTTGGTTAGATGTTTTAATTTAAACTTTTCCACATTATACGTATGTATAAAATTATTTTTATTTCAAAACTACACATAGTTTACATGTATTATGTTCATCATCAGACATAAAGAGGACAAGTACAGCATTGTCTAAAGCACTTAGATCAATATCTCATTGGGTTTCATGTGCTGGATATTCTCATGACCTTTGACACAGTGCATTGCCTGTTTATTTACTCAGTCAACCAATTCCAGGTTCAAAGAAGACCACTACCACTAAGCTTCAGAGAGTCTGTGCTCATGCATGTCTCAGCATAAATTAGTAAAGCCCCTGTATCAGACGCTGTCCAGACAAGAAGGTGAATCTCAGCCACAGGCAGGATCAGCTTTAATCCCTAAACATCGTACATGGTTCCTCACAGCTGGGAGCCAATTCAAGCAATCATCAGTGGCCAGATGTTTTTAAAGACTTTAGATTATAGCCACAATTCAATATTGAATATATTCCATTGTTCCTTTTGCAACTGGATAAGAACATTGTGCAAATTGTCTCTGAAAAGAACATAGAAATGTGCAGCAGTACAGCAACTGACTGAAAATTCACATTTAGACACTGATTTTGACTTGCAAAATGAAGATTGGGGTGGAAACCATTTTTCCATTTTTGAAATACTATACAGAACTCTGCATACATTCAATAAAAATATTCCTAGCAATCTTTCAGTGGCACACCAGAAAACTAAAACATATGTAAAATACTGCATGGAACACACAAAAGCTACAGAGCATCACTGAAGCTGCTTCTTAGCCTCACTGTCAGTCTCGATTAAAAAAAAAACAACAAACAATAAACAACAATTTTGACCAACACATTCTCTACCAGACAAAGTGACAGTGTCATGCATTAAATGCCAGATGCATTCCTCTGCTACAAATAGGACTCTTACCTATTTCTCCCTCTCCTCCGTCCCTCGCTGGACCGATTATGGCATCCCCTCAGCCCAATACTGTATGGAGAGACAATGGGCAGAGAGGGGGAGGAGTTACTATGTGAGCGGGAGTGAGAGTGGGGAGACGGAGAGAGCAGAAGCAGAATGAAAACTGGAAGAAAAAAGAGAGTGTGAGAGGGAGAAAGGGACTCAAGAGGGAGATCTCTCACTCACAATACACTCAAAACACGATTCTAACGAAACGTTACATGAATTGCAATTCCAGTCCCCCCCCTGAGATGCAGTGTCAGAGAAAACGGCGACCAGAAAATCCTCTTCACGTGGGAAATGTAAGGAAAAACAAGAATCTATGAGAGAATGGGTGCTGGTTTTAGCAAGACTCTTTCTTTGGCTTTCTTTGAATAAGTTCTTAAGATTCAAAGTTGGCAGAGTGCCCATGGGTCCTGGATGGAAAAGGATAAAAGAGGGGCTGAGTTAGGGGGGCTGTCTATTGTGCTTGTTCCCTTCCTTTCAATCTTGGCACTCTAGTTGGTCTTTGCAGCCAGTTGCTGAATATTCCAGTCATTTGTCCCTCAGTTGTATGTAGAAGTACTCATTTCTATCATGACGTTCTTCTTTTCCCCACTGATGAGGCAAACTTTGTCATCATCTATTGCTAATAAAGGCAGTGTATACAATTTTAAAGCTTCAAGCAAACTCTGACATCAACATATTTGCCACTTTAGTTTCCTGCTCCTTGTTTGTTTGATTTTGCAGCATGATACAGCCCTATAGCATTTCAGTTCAGAGGACAGAGAATGTTATTTTTCTTGGTGAATCTGAGTTGAGGGCAGCAGGTGCTGTGGTCCCTCTCTGAGCCACATTCACGCCCAGCTTTCCCATCCATCCATCTCTTCCACTAATACACCCTCCTCCTCCTTACTATTTGAGGCATGGGGGCGAGGAGGTTGTAATGGGGAGAATAAGTGACTGTAGTATGAATCACTAGAACCCCACCCCGAAAGAAAAGATACAGCTTGCCTCAGATTTTAAAAAGTACCATCACTTTGGTTTCTGAGTAGCTGTGTGAGAGAAACAGTGAAAGTATGAATGCAACTGTATGTGCAGTCAGTCACTTCTTTGCTCTGTGCCGCTTGTGCTGCATCAGTGCTGCAAGAGAAACCCTGTTTTCACTCTCAGTCGACCCCCTCCTCCTCCTCCTGCTTCTATCCACAAACCCTTCCCATACCCTCTCTGTCTTCCTTTTGCTTTCTCTCAAATAGGCACACAGGCTTGGTTCATTACTATTCACCAGGTTTCACTAAGGCACGCATCATTGCTTTGCACTCTACAACTGTGTCGGTGGAGGTGGGGGAGAGGAGGGCAGACAGAAGGAAAAGAAGGGAAACAAAAAAATGTTGTACGATAGAAAAAGATAAATCACCGTTGTTTGTGTGTGTTTGTGTGTGTTTGTGTGTGTGTTTTTCCAAATGTGTGTACATACATAAATTGCCAGGCACCTGCAAGCATAATAGAAAACAAAGGTGGTTTGGTCCTTCGTACTGAAATCTCTTATTCTCTATGCATATTTAACCAGACATTTGTCTTTTATTAAATCTATCAAGGTCTACACTGAACTGCAGCATTAAAATTACTATCTGCTCTGATATAGCAAAACGTGGCATCTTGGGCACAATGCTGTATTACCTGCTCTCGTATTGGCTCGATCTCTGCCTTGTACACTCAAAATCACCCTTTCTTATCCATTTCTGTATAATCCCTTTGCCAGAAAAGTAGTCCTTTGTTGTGTTGTTTTAATTGTTTTCCCCTCACTTTGCTGTTGTTAGAATTTAAATAAACCTACGATCACAAAAAAAAAGAAAAATCTATTCCATGTTATGTTAAGTTGTTTTAAAGTATGGCTGTCACAATTATTCCCATGAAATTTCACACAATTTCACTCCATGAAAACAGAAACTGCTGCTATTTTAAAAATCATTTAAGTCCTGTCAAAATGAAAATGACAGAAACTTCTGTGCTTCTGGCTTCTAAATATTTAGACTTTTTTATTCTTTATAGTAAAATTAAATAAGTAGAGGTTAACTAAATATTTTGATAATGCTAAATAATCAAATATATAAGTTACTGGATCATTGACACTTGGCACCTTTACTGTGCCATTAATAACATGATCTGTACTTGATTGACAAATACATTCCACGATTGGTTGTAACATTCTAACATAAAAATGATCCCAGATACTAAAGTCACAATGAAGGAATTAAATATCAGTATTAAAGCAATACATGGAAAAATGTTTTTTTCTTAATTATTTTGAAAATAAAATGCTGATATAAAGATAAATAGTTGGATAAACAACATAATTATGTATACAAATAACTATCAATTTATAGTGAGTCAAATAAAAAGGTCTAAATAAAGCATCCTTCTGTTCATCTACAAAACAGAAGAAATTTGACGCATTAAAAGTTATCACCTCATAAGAGACAAGTCCTCGAAAGTAAATGAACATAGAGATCATATTAGTGTTTCTATTGTTGTGAAGAGCTGCAAAGTCTGTCCCAGTTCAACATCAGCCCATGACCTTTATTTAAAGTCTTCTTTTCACTTTCTGCTTAGATTTTAGTACTTTAACTACTTGGTTTTAGTTCAAAATATATTCCTCAATAACCTTTATGGAATATTTGAACAAACATTCTCCAGGCTATCTCTGCGAGATATCTACCGATTATTTCACACACACTTAATCAAACAAAGTTTTAATAGCAGCTTTTGTGTTTTGTTTCAGAGTTGAAGCGCAATCTTCTTCACAGGGATCCAGATGCGATCAGCAGCTGTGCTTCAGAAGTCATCCGTAGGAAATCCTGACTGAAGTCTTTGGATGAGCATAAATGCTCCACTGAACTTAAACACAATATTAGAAGATGATGAAAGTGAAAGAAAGAAAGTGTTTGTACTCAGTCCAGGACACTACAAAGCCCAACTGGCCCTCTGAAGACAATGTAAACATTTCAAAATAAACCTCACAAAAAAAAAAGAAGCCTTCTCTGGAGAATCAAGATAAACTGGATTCATGTGAAAAGAAATCTTACACTTCTTGTGTAATCGTTCAGTATTTTAATATTGGCTATCAAGATTCCTTCCCAGAGTGCAGTCAGACTGAGACCTTAACCTGTATAAAATACATTAAAAATTTATGGCTGAAGGTAAAAGACATATTAAGCAGTTATTCTTCAGTAACTGCATCTTCAGTGCATTCTTTAATTATACTATTAAAAAGAATCCTAAAGGGCCTAAATAAAGCATTCATCTACAGAGACATGAGATGCCACTAAACATATCAAACTGCCTATTTCTCACATCCAAACAGAGCCGCAATTTTAGACTGAGTCATATACTCGTATTTAACTTCGGTATGTGGTAAGTTTAAAATGGAAATAACATTGCCAATAAACATCATACAGGCAGCAATTAGGTTTGCTATTAAACTGTCAGTAGCAAAAATAGAGCAATAAATAAATGAGCAGAAGTCTAAACATATCTTCTAGGACACATGGTCAACCTGTCCTAAATAATAATGTAGTTTCAGCTGTGCCGAAGTTCGCTGGCTCCAAAAGCAAAATCATTTTCATTCCCGTTTTTAGCATCCTCTGTTTGGATTCCTTCTTTCTTCAAAAATAGATTTTGTCCAAATCAAGCATTTTGACGTTAGATTTTTAGAAATGATTTCTGTTGAAAGCAACAGTGGAATTTCCTCTTATTATCTATTGAAATCAAAGCTCTTTTGACACAATCATGAACTACCTTTGGTATTAACTGTCTCACCAGCAGCCAGTTTAAGATCACAGAGCTTCAATAGCACTGTTTTGCCCTGCAGACATGTCTTTGCGTACCTCATATCTCTGTCTCTATTTTGGGCCTGAGGGATTGTGAAAGGGGTGCTCTGTGGAACAAAGGTTTAGCTGGTAGAAACCTCTCTTATTGCACCACAAGAATGCTGTGTCATGCCTTCTTTGGCTAATCCCTTCACTTGTGTTGCTAATAGTAGAACTGGCTGAACTGAATAGCATGAAAACTCATTTTGACTTTCTCTTTCATGTTGAAAGTGTTTTAATTCACAAAATTACAAATATGCGGATAATCCTGGAGTTAATATACCGGTAATTCATTCAAAGGTTTTATCTTACATCCCAACTTCAACTTGGTTCTGCAAGTTCTGTGGACCCTAAAGGAAACAAAGATAAGAAAGCCAGCATTGTTTTGGACTTTTTTATGCATCTGTAAACCATGTATTTGACTTTAAACTTTAAACATGCCCAACGCTGTTTGAGAAAAGAATGATTCATGTAAAATATTCCACAAGACTAAAAATCGGTATAATTATTAATAATTAAAGTTTTAGCATTCTGTATTTATATATGTTATTTCCTCTTTGGAGCTTCTGACATATTTAAAATTATATAGAGGCAAGACTGATGGTTTGCCTTGAATGTGTATGTATGAAGGCAATGCTTTTACACCATCTAGTGTTGAAGAAAAAAATCCACAATTAGAAACTACTCTCATCAAAAATTCTTGTTAGTCCACTCTGTTGAATCTTTGACCATCAATGTGGAGAGTATCACACTACAAGCCTGTTTTCACATTCATAATGCAGAAGAAATTTTCACAGCATGTTTATTAAGTCAACTAAGATACTAGTTTTTGCCTAATAAGCAAATTAAATTTGTGCAATATTTAGTACTTGGGTAAAGGAGTATATTTATTCTAGAGCTACACACATTGTACTTAAGAAGTATTTAGTGTTTTATGCATCTGCCATTTTAAAACAAGCATAGTTCTGAAACAGCCTTTTTATGACTAGTTATAAAAGGTGGTTTATCAGTTTGTCTTGTAAACAAAAATACAAACTAATGTATGTTATCAGTCATTTTTTAAGAAATCAAAGTGAATAAACAGTAAGTAAAGTAGGTATAGTCAGAGAAACTGAAATGAATATGCATTCTGCATTTTGTGACATTACAGGAAAAATGCTTAATAGACAAATCATACACATATTAATGGATCATGATTGTTACTTCTCCCTTCATCACACCATCTATAAATCTGATTCTCTGAGTTTCTTTGTAGCTCCTCCAACATCTGTGAAGGAGCTCCAGTTCTTCTTTTGAAGATGACCAATTAATTTGAGTTATTGTATCCAGGATCAGAAGCAGTTCTGTGATCAGAACACAGGGTCATCAAGATCACAGGCTAGATGGTACAGTTCCCTCATCTTAAGCTAAATACATGGTGTAGGCCTAATTACAGTATTACAGTGTAAGGGGTAGAGTTAGTTTTGGCTCACATTAATAACCTTATTTTTAAACATGATTTTAAATCCTCTAATAGTCCTGAATGGAAAAACAATTAAAAGCTTTTGTCTTGCCTCCACAATTTTGCTTCAACATTGTTCTCAGGGTTTTCACATTTTCTAAAGACATTTATGTTGAATAAATTTTTTAAAATCATTTACACGGTTGAATAAGAACAGATTTTGCCAAAGGGTCTAAGTCTTTCAGAAAAAACAAAAAGCATGGTGAATGATTCACAACACTTTCTCAGCTTTGACATTTTAAGAATTTTTGTGATTTTTATCATCTATTGAACTTAAGATCATTTTTATTTATTTTAATGAATACATGATTGGATTACTGTAACAGGCAAGAATAGAACATTTCTTAACGACAGCCAGCAGCTAATCTCAGTTCTCAAACACAGTGTCCTGAAAAGAGGAGGTGATACAGCAGTGTGGCATGCCCTTGACCCTACATTTTGTAACATATTGTTGGAAATCAGTTTAAAATTAGCATATAACTTCCAAAAAATGCTGGGATTCAATATCTGTAAACTGTTGTAAAAATAATAATAAAAAAAATTTAAAATGTGTTGTAAAATGTTTCAACTCAGTAAGATAGATGTCCTACTTTAGTAACTATAAATCACTGTTTATTTTTAACACTTCCTTACACGAGTCCAAGATAATGTTAGTTGACAATTACCCGAAGAAGTCATCTTGTATTGCTATATCTCCAGAAGAGGAAGTGGATGTTAATGAATGCCTTTTATATAAACACTCATATTTCCCAGAGTTTAGAACATAACCAGCATGTGTAGGTGTTAGCAAATCAGTAGCACAGCAGGTCTTTGAATGTCTGAGTCTCAAAGATATTACTGTGAAGAGATACAATCGCAGGAAAACATGGCAAATTTTACACAATGCTGAAACTCAGTCCAATCACAAAGGTTTTTGTTGTTGTTGTTTTTCAAATACATCTGACACCTGTAGATAGGCATCCTATTTCTGTGTTTGGGGGCAAATCAAATCACAGCGGAAGCAAGATAAGAACCAGGCAAATAACATGGATCCAAGGAGATTTACTAGCAGCATAATATGGCACATAAAAAGATAGTTCTATAAATAAATCAGACAAGATTTGTGTCATCAACTTATTCATATATTATACATAAAACTGCCTTTGGATTTTATTGTGGCACTGTTTGTCATAAATTGTATTTTTGAAGATGGCTAAATTCACAGTCCTAATAGAAAAGTCTGTGTTGTGATTTCTTTGTTTTCATCTGTTTAAGACCATGCCAGAAGCCTTTATTTGATACAATCAGCATCGTAATCCTCTTTTATGCAGTCATCATCACTAACAATCTAGTAACTGATTCAAGACTTAATGAGTCATTAATCTCTATGGAATTTATATCATTAAATTCAAAATAAAGTTATATGTGACTCTTGAGATATAGAGCATTGGCATGATAACATCCACTCTAAAATATTGATTGTTGTATGTGCAAATACTTTTATACATGCATCCTGAAGAGAAATTGCATTGTTATTGTAGTCTACCATAAATCACAGATTCTAATAATATAAATTGTAAACCAAATAAACTTTTGCTCACATACTGTTTCAGCTTTGTGAAAAGCCTCTGTTACAGATTTTAAGGTGCAACAAAAATGATCTACCCATGTAGGGAAATGAAGGTGAAGTTTGTCTGGCTGTAACGGGGTTATGGGAATGTTAGACTGTTGATCTTTAGTATATTATTATAAGAAGAACATCCTCATAATAACACTAACATACAATATATTTAGTATATCTTTCTAGCATCTTGCTGCCTCTGAAACTGTGTACATGTAGTCAACACAAATATAGCTGATATATTTAAAAAAAGAAGAAGGATATTAGCCAAGTAGCAACCACAGCCTGCAAAATGTAGTTCATTGATTCTTCACTAGACACTAACTCTCATTGTCTCCTTAGACATAGACACACACACACACAGACACACACAATATGTTAAAGTAGCCCATTAATCACAGAAGTAAACAAAGCTGTAGCTGGTACAAGACATTGTTTTGATCTCTGATTTTCCCATTCCAATATACTCACTCATTTAAACTGCATAAAGCCTAAAAGTGCTAAAGAAGTATTAGAGTGACTGGTGGACAGTGGGTTGTCAGTCAGACGTGTCCAGTCACTTCTAACTTCTAATATTTAATATGACCTTCACCAAATGACAAACTCAAGCTTAAAGCTATAAACCAATGTAGAAATTGTCACAGCCAGTTCATCTATGGTTTCAGTTAGATGATGAGAGCAAGTCAGGGTATGGCTGACATATTGCAGTTCATCCTCTGACAGGGATGAATTCCTATGTATATTTCATGTCAAAATCTTCTGTAAATGTTGGCTTTTTCATGGGATAAGTAAAAGGTGGTAATGTTTAATAACAACGGGGAGAACAAAGGTTACAAACATCTGTTCCCTGGGAATCATGGATGTCTCAGAATCTATCCAGTACATGTCAACACTAAAAATAGTAAATAATGTCATTAACTCTCATTCTCTGGGAACAATGAATGTTGTACAAAAGCTGACAGTGTAACTATTGTGTTTAGAAATTATACTGAAATATAGATAGTATTTTCATTATTTGTCATTTTATGTAAGATAGCACTGTTGTCTCACAGCAAGAAGGTTCCTGGTTCAACTGCCGGCAGAGTTTACATGTTCTCCCTGCGCTTGCTTGGGTTTTCTCCGAGTGCTCCGGTTTCCTCCCACAGTCCAATAACGTATACATTAGATTGATTGAGAACTCCGAAATTGCCCGTAGGTATGAGTGAGAGTGTATGTGGTTGTTCGTTGTATATGTGGCCCTCCGATGGACTGGCCACCTGTCCAGGGTGTACCTCTGCCTATTGCCCACTATGGGCTGGGATAGGCTCCAGCAGACTCAGACTCCCATGACCCAGAAATTGGATTCAGCAGGTAGAGAAAATGGATGGATTTTATGTAAGATTTCACAATAACCTGACTTCTCAAATTATTTTATAATAATGTTCTCTCATTTGTCCAGGTGTAAAAGAAAAGACAGCCTGTGCAAGAGACATCTGTGTGTCATTGCTTTCTGAATGACACACTGTGCATTAAAATGACTTACCATGCTGTGACATACAAATCCACACTTTCATGTAGCACTTCAACACACAGTCTCTTCTGCATTGCTAATCATTGACACATTTCAAATAGGGATATTATTGTTGGAAGAATCTCACTTCACCCATTAACTCAAGAGGACATCCTTTTCAGTTGAGCAATACAATAAGGAGAGCACTAAAAGCTTTAAAAGAGACCCAGAAACTCAGCAAACTACATCCAGCATCCCAAGAATCTTGCAAAGCTGCTTTCAGATTTTGCACTGATACTTCTTAGTTGTTAAAAAAAAAAAAAATCTTGGACAGTCTGTTTCAGTGAAGTGCCTCTTATTCTTTTGGGCTTAAGATGTTTGTGGATGAGCGAATTGTGACTTTGTTCAAAAGGAATGCCCATCACACGTTGACTTACTGGAGTGTTTTCTTCAGCTTTGGACTCTGCATTGCTTTCCTCGGCCCAACAATTTTGGACCTGCAATGTCAAACAAACTCCACGCTCAGTCAGATTACCTGGGTATTCTTTGCCCAGCAATTCTGCTTGTTGATTGGCAGCTCTGTTGGTGGCATTTTCAAGAAAACGTGAGTATCACAATGTCTCCTCTGCAGTTGCTTTAAGGATATAAATTGTGAAGAAAAAGATTGTCCTTTATTATAACTGTATTTGTTCCTGTGCTTCAATAAAGGTTGTTCAGCGCGCTTGCTGCCTTATTTGTCTCTGCTCTGATCATCTCTGTGATTTTTGCCGTCATCCCTGTGTGCAATAATGTCCTTGTGCTGGCCATCGCCATGGCAGTTTCTGGTTTGGCCATGGGTATTATTGATACAATTGCAAACATTCAACTGGTGACCATCTATCAGAAGGACTCTGCTGTTTTCTTACAGGTGAAAAACTTCTGTAAAATTTGCAGCTTATCTATAAAAACACTGTCATTAGAGCATTTAAACCACTCATTTAATTGACAGTACTTTCTTTGGACAAACTGACTTTTTTGCTCACAGATAAAGAATCACAAAACATCAAGGCTTCTTTTTCATGTTAGGGACTAATGCTTTACTGTAGTTCTTGAAAAATTGTAATACGATGTTCCTGGCCTTTCTGCGTTTGTGCAGGCTCTGCATTTCTTCATTGGGTTTGGCGCCCTAGTGAGCCCACTGATTGCAGATCCTTTCCTCTCAGAAAGTGGCTGTGGGAATCACACAGAAAATGGGACTGAGATCATGCATCATTTCAGGAACATGCTGAGACACAGTCCAGTTGCGGTGCACAACATAACTGAGAGCAGTCTGCCTCATGAGGAAGGGGAAGAGTCCAGTGTGCACTATGCTTTCTGGATCATGGCACTTATTAATGTGAGAGGCCTCCATTAGCAGAAGATTTAGTTTCTTTTAGTTGGTAAAAATCAAAAACTTTTGAATATTTGTGCAATTTCAGCTGCCAGTTCCTATTGCGGTCCTGTTTCTGATGTATCGGGAGCAGCTGATTCCGTGCTGCCCTAGTGATAATCCACGTCTTTTGGACAAAGATGAACTAGCAATGGAGAACCAGCAGAGGGCCGAGGGCCCGGACACACAGCAAAAAGAAAATGAAGCTGGAGGTAAAGTTTGCAGTGATTTTTTTCCCCTTTCTTTATATTTTTTCATGAATAATGCATACTTTCCTTAGACTTTCAGTCAGCTTAGTTGAAGATGAACAATAAATGCCATTTTTTTCACATACCAATCTGTCATCTGTGACTTCTCTCTTGTTACAGGCCATGGAAGTATCTTCAGCTGCTGTCAGGGTGATAACCTGCGTGGACAACCAGTATCATTCTTTATGATTCATATCCTTGGAGGGATGGTGCTCTTTATGACCGATGGCATTGTGGTGAGTGAGGGGTACAGATAAATCACAAGATATTCATTGCACTTTGATTATATTCCACATAACCTTTTATGAGTGTAAACATGATCTGCATCACAAAAAGAAGAGAAAGTAGGTTGGATTTTTTTAAAAACCTGGCTCTTCTTCCCAGGGTGCTTATGCTGGATTTGTATATACTTATGCCGTGGCACCACCAATGTCACTGCCTCACAAGACAGCTGGCTACTTGGCCAGTATCTTTTGGGCAGCAATCACCGTTGGTCGTCTCTTGTCCATACCTCTCTCATATCGTTTCCAGCCTGTGAGACTGCTCCTAGTCAACCTGGTAAGGCCTATAAATCATTCAGAGTGCCAACATCACATTATGGATTCAACATAGAAAATGCAAATCAAATGTCACCCAGTGATACCAGCTCTGAATATGACATACTTTGTTTTTACAGGCAGGAGCTATTGTTACCGTGCTGATGCTGCTCATTTTCTACACCAGCAGTGTCTTTTTGTTTGTTGGAACCTGTTTGTGTGGGCTTTTTCTGAGCAGTATATTTCCCTGTATGCTTGCCTACACCGAAGACATCCTTGATTACCAGGGTATAACAAAGTGTTTATTGCATAATAACAATGTAATGGTGAAATCAAAGCAAGAGAGGATTACGTTAACCATGCTGTTTCATTTTGCAGGATGTGCAACCTCAGTTCTGGTGACAAGTGCAGGGATGGGAGAAATGGTGATGCAGGTTCTAGTTGGCTCAGTAAGTCTGATGTGTGTCTTCATTATTATAAACCCTGTAGAAAGAAAGAATTACGCCATCAGTTGCAAAAAAAAGACCCATGTTGATTTATATTCATGTACAGGAGTTTAATGTTGCTGTCTTATCCCCAGATTATTCAGACTGAAGGCAGCTACAGCTTCCTGCTGTGTGGCATGATAATTGCTTGCATTGGTTTCATCCTCTTCATCGGTCTCCTGCTGTTCCATCGAATGCACAGAAATTACCTCACAGGTATATCATCAGCCAGGATCCTCATACGGTGTTTAGGAATCATGGGTGTGCCAAAGGCTTGAAAGATTTAATTTCTCATCATCCCCCTCCTCCACGAATCTCCTTATGTGTCAATAGGAACATCCAGAAGGTCAGCAATGGTGGAGGAGCCAGCCGCAGAGCAGAATGGGTCAGCCAAAACAGAACAAAAAGAGGACATAGAAAGGACCTGAAAAAGTTATGTGTTTAATGACTGCTGAAAGAGAAGAAATATTGCATCAAAGACGGTCATTGCACCAGTGTACATTTTGTTCTAAGAAATTTGCATTTGCAAAGAAGATAGTGTAGCACTGCTAGAGATTGTCTATCATAGTTTTCAATTCCTCTTTTTGTTTGTCAATCATGGACAATATCCTTCAAACCATGGATTAATGTTCTGTTTTATAAAGCATGAGATTCGAAAATTTACTGTGCAACAACTGACTGACAAATTTTAATGTGAAACCAAAATATATTTTATTTTCACATATTTTGGCATGTGTGTTTATAATATGTTTGACACAAAGTTATCCTGATGCAATTCAAAAATTCAAATGCTTGCTTCCTTTGCTGTCTAAATTAACTATTCAAGAAGGATGCCTCAGGTTTTCCATCAATCCAGCATGTGGAGGAAGGAACTTTGTACTTAGTGAAGTTAGCCCAGAAAAAAAATTAAGCACAAATGTTAAACAGGGTCATCCAGCCTTTAAACAGTTAACTTGTCAATGTATAACATTAGTTTGAGAATTTTTCACAACAAAAATGGGAACTCTCAATTTACTATAAGATTCTTTCATTAAAGCAATTAATTGTGACCATCAATGACCAAAAATGTGAAAAAGTCTTCCACACTTGCTACAGAATAAGATCCCTTTTTTAAAATATTTTGCCAGTTATTCATATCAATGCTCCAGTTATTGAAACCTTTAAAGTTACTGTTTGCCTACCTGTCTGCATAAAAAAAGGAATAAGAAGAAAATGGCCAATAGGGAGCAGTGCTATTGTTACAAACTAAACTTTGTTTCACATAACTTGACTTAGTACCTGCTCATAACTGCAGTATAGCTCACATACAGCAAAAAAGGACATAAAAGCAGAAAACACTGAAACATTTATTGCTCTTGTATTACCTGCTGCAGCAAAGAAGGAAATTTGTCATACTTTAACACTTAATTCACCTGTTACAGCTTAGAGGGACTATTTAATGCAAATAGTTCCTTCAAATGGTAAAACAAAATTCTGTGTTTGTTACAGTGAACTGAAAGCTGTTCATTTTGAAATAGTCAAAACTGTGATTTAACATGCAGACATACAAACTGCCCAATCGCAAATATTAACATCCAATCATAAAAATCTCTAAGTCATTGCATGACAGCTTTGATTTGGTTTATTTATTTCAGTATATCTATGATAACGCACTATATTAAGTTAATGTGCACATTATAGTGACCTACACTGACCCATCCCCGATATTCCATCTTCCTTAATTTCAGCAACAATAAAACCTAAATTATATTCCAATCACAAGACCAGATTTGTTTCAGTATAATTGTCATTGTGGTAGGTCACAGTTTTTATATCGTACTTGAACAAAGTAATTGTAAATATACAGTTCTCTATTCCTGTTGTGGGTGTTTTATTGATGTTGTGATTAAAGCTTGGAGATGTAAACTAGCAGAAGGAGTCTTTTGTATCCTTATTATAAGGTCAATATTGGTTAAGATATTTCAGATACTTACCAAAGGGAAATAGATGAGGCCACCCTGTTGCTCGGGACATGTGAACGTGGGATTGTGCCCACCAGTCACAAGGTCCCAAAAGCTGAGAAAAGTCACATGTCAAGAACTGATTGTTTTCTGGTCCCTGGGTAAAGAAAACAAGAGCAAAAGAGATTAACATGGTGACCTTAACAAGATGGCATTCATGATTTTAGATTGAAAGTGAAACCTCATTATGTTGCTGTTTATGTTTGAACGCACCCCTGAAATTGCTTTAAATACTTGCAGGCCTAACTTGAGAGTGTGATAAGCAGAATCAATGGTGTCCTTTTCAGCCGACACATCAGAAGACGAGCCTCATTGCTCTGCTTGGCCTTATTCTCAAAGGCAGCTCTCATCTTCTGTTGAATGTCACCAGACATAAAATATTTAATACTGAACTTCAGATTTTGTAATCCATCATTTGTTATATGTCAAGGGTTTGCGTTGGACACCCCATGGGGATTTACTAAGGCACTCTGTCACATTTGCTGTCAGCAACAAGATAATTCAAACCTTACTGAGAAAAGTAAAAGTCCAAAAGGAAAAAAAACACTTTTGGAAGAAAATGAATGATTTTTTGATAATATGGAAATTGCTGGCTCTTGACACAATTTCTGCTAATTTGGGAATAGAGAAGCAGAAAAGGAAATTATCTTCATACCACAGTATGAAAACAAATCAGTCCAATATTTTGGGTTTTTTTAAAAGTTTTTTTTCTTATAATGTCACTCAGACCTGCTTCTACCTCCCTACACCTAAGCATGAAAGAAAAGCCTTTACAGATAAGAAATGCATTTTTAGATACCAAACAAGTGATGCAATACAATTTCCTATGATGAAAACAAAGATAAGCATACACATTGTATCTCCTATTTATACACTGTTTACCAAGCAAGGGCAAGCAAAGAACTAACAAGATGTAAGCTGCATGGTAATCTTGAAGCACAAAGAAATTTACACAAGAAAATTGCAATATCCTTTTGCCCAGGAATGTCCTGCATTTTAAAAGGATTTAATCTATTATTCATTTTCACTTTCATGTGCACCCAATTCACTCAAAAACAGAGATGATGGGACATCTTTATTTCATTTATATAGTTCTAGAGAAACTGAACTGTTTTGTGGGATGAAATTTTCATACCTTATCCAAAAACCTATTTACAGTTAAGATTTAAAAAGTCATAACTGTGCATGAATACAGCAAACAAAATGAGCTATATGCTTAAGATTTGCCTGAAGTTCATGAATCTATTGCCTGAAATATGTCTTTTGTGTCATCCAGTAAATTTACTGTTAAGCAGCGACACTACGCATTAGTAGTCAACTCAAACAACTAACAGGGAAATTGCCTTTGAAGACCTGTTTAGACTGCAGATATGTGAAGATAAATGTGTTTGACATCTTTAATCATGCTGAAAGGAGGATCGTGATGAGCTGTAAACAATCATTTGCATTCGAATTCTATTGAAGTTCTCCAGTCACAGGGTTACTACACCCACCTAATCGTGTCATTCTATTATCATGTGGCTTTTTCTAAACAAAATCTTTAACTGTTTGTGTAATATTTTAAGAATTGTATGCTTGTGTCAGTGGAACACACCTTGGCTGTGACGGAGCCTGGAAACCCGAAATGATCATCTTTATTTTTCCAAAACAAGCTAATCTTTTCACAGTCTTGCAAAATTGAAGCGGCCAAATAAATGTCATCAGATTAAAAGTTGCATCCTTCCTCTGGTTTTCTCTGACGCAAGAGGAAAACAGTCTAACTTAAATGTCACCAAAGTTATGAGATTGTTTAAGCAGAAGTCACTCCTATTTGGGAGATTTCTCCTTTTCATATTTAAGACTGTTTGTCATGTATTATGCACTTAGATAAAGTATTCATCTACAGGGTAAAAGGGAATGCTAATACTATATCTCATTCAATAGTTGCCTGAAAATTCACAAATAATCTTTAAAGTGAGTTAAAATTATCAACTGGTAAAGGCTATGCTGTGAGAAACAAGTCATAGCTGCAAATAAGGATTTCATAATCAGATTTGTATATATTGGTGTTACAACTGTGTTGCTTGGTTACGTCCCAAAAGCATGAGTCACAAAGATGGTTCTGTTTTTTCCATGTGAACTGAAGTCCCCAAGTGTCAGGCCACAAAGAACATGTAGTAGACATGCTGTTTGTGGTAGACAAATATTTTCAACTTACTTCTTTACTAACTTTACATAATATTGTTTTTAAAAATATTCTAATGGGTCATCTAATACCTGACTTTGGACAGCTGAAATAAATTTTCAGCTGAAACAGCTGAAAATGAACCATTGAGGTAACAGAGACACATTTACAGTGATAGTAAGTCATTATTCTACAGAAAAGTGCCATTTTAGTATATGTTTTACAATATTAGACTAAATTCACATTGTTTTTTTAAATCCATAAATTTGAACAGAAAATACTTGATGTAGTTCTTTAAATGGATTACCTATAATCCAGACTGATTTGCTCTGATGATGTTGTAAAATCTTATTCTTAGTCATGCTACATTTAACTCAATCACTCTTTGAGTGAAATTGGTTGTTAAACACTTAGATATATCCCTCCTGCTGAAACTTTACCAAACTGCTTGTTATCCTGATAAAATGCATCAGCAGAGATCAGTGGAGAAAGCTGACTGGATAAACTGCAACATACACTTTGAAATAACTAATTTAAAGTTCACCCAAGTTTGAACTGATCTTTATGGGAAGTAGAAAAGTCATATGCTGAATGCGCACATGAGAAATGAACCTCAAGAAAAAAACTGAAAGAATAATTTTTCATGATAATACCAGCTTCAGTTACATCATTATCAAGTCATTAAAATATACAGTGATGCAAAATGGCAAAGAATCAAATCAGCAGAATGAAAGCCTTTGCTGATAGTCAGAGAGGCATGATAGTTGTGAAGCAATGAGGCAAAAGATAAATAATGTTTTTATTACACAACAAATTACATCTGCCAAGGATTTTCAAATATCTCACAAAGTCTGATTAAATTGTGTAACAGAGATATGATAAGCTGGAGGAATGGGTTACAGTGTACATAATGTAGGCTGACATACTGCTATGTGGTGCCACCTACTGCTGGAGTACAGTGAGCAGTTTATCAGTTTAGAGTAAAATCTTTCTACAGTCGTTCTCACTGTGGGGCCAAGTCAGGGGTACTTAGGAGATTATTAGCAAGGTTCATTTTAAGGGTTCTAAAGTACACTCTAAAACTTATTTGGGCAGCTTTAAGGTTTTCCACAAAAGGGTCAAGTGAGGCTGCTTGTCTCTCAAAGTGAATAATAAGGAAGTACATTTTAAAAAAAGAAGAAGAATGGCCTGGTGAAGAAACTGTTGGTGGACATTTAGTTGATTTTTCGAAGTGATAAAAATCCATTAAAAAAATGTTAATTAAAAAAATTAGAACAGGTGAAGAATCCAGGATACAGGAAAACATTTTTCTTGTACAATAAAGAAATTACTAACTGACCATAGTCTAAGATAGTAAGTTGCAACATTCAAACCCTTGAAAGAGCTGAAAGGTGCTTGAGGGTTCTGTAGCCCTGTTTTAATGTGGGATACAGCTCTAAACAAAGGCTTATGCAAACTGTGTTTGCCAACAGGATTTGTCATGAATTATTTTACTGCAAAGCCACAAGGGGAAAAGAGGAAGCTCCTCAATGTTACACATGTTGCTTCTGCTTCACATTGTTCTCTTCAGCCACATCATGAGGACTTCAGGGATATTTCTCAATCTATGTAATATTATCTTTTAAAAAGAAAACATTGGAATTTAATGTAACTTTATAAGAGAAAATAATATGTGAAATGTTTTGTTTTCTTTTGTCTTTTTTTTTTTTCATTTTACAGGTCTGGTGCTACTTCTCATGGGGACAAGAAAACAGACAGTGAACTCATCTCCACTGTCGGCTCCAAAGGAGGTAACAGCATCACTTCGGGAATCTGTGAAAATCTCTTGTGAGTACGACCTTCAGTTCAAAGAAAACAACAAGTACTGGTGCAAAGGACCAGTATATGACTTCTGTATAAAAGTAGTACAAACGTCTAAGAAAAAACCCAAGAACAGAAGCTTCATTACGGATGACAAGGAAGCAGGAGTCTTCACTGTAACCATGACGTCGCTCACAGAAAAAGATGAAGGCTTTTACTGGTGTGTCATCTCCACATCTGGAAGAAACATATACAGACCTGTAAAGCTCCTCATCTCCAACAGAGGTATAGTTTAACCTTGATCAGAGCAGATGTACCATCACACATATGTGTCGTTAATTATTTTTGTTTTGATTCTGCTTAGTTATTATTATTAACATAGAAAAATGACCTGATAAAGAAAAGATAAGCTCTAATAGCTGACTCTGAGACTACTTCTGCTTCTTTCTCGTTGTATTGTCTGACATATTACCCGTTTTTCTGCATTTGAATAAAAAAATCTGATGACTTGGTTAAGATGGCAGAAGCTCACCATTTCCTTTCTACTTTACTGATCTCATGGAATTGAATAAGTTGAGTTACTCTGACCACTATTTTTTGGATTTAGATAACTCACTAATCATGTCTTTAGGTTTTTCAGGTGTTTATTCTCAGCTCTTGTCAGCAGTGTTCTCCTGTGGTCTTTTACACCTGTGCTGAGCCTAAGGCTTACAAATATTAATTAGACTTTTATTATATTAAAATGTTTATGATGTAAAAAATGTAAACTGTGCTCTTGGACTCATAATCTACGCCCAGTGATTTGTAAACCACGCACAGATTTGTTTATTACACTGGGGATTGTACTCCTGTCATTCTGTCCTTCAGAAATATATTCATAATAGATCAACTGGAGTTGGTAAACTCTCATTTTCATTTAGCCTTGCATACAAGGGCATTCTACATATTTGGAGTGTGAAACAGAGTAGTGTGCTCAGCCTGCCATCCCTGAAATCCTGAAGAAAAACAAGCTGTTTTGTCAAACAAAACTGACACACAGTTGTGATGACTTGTGGGCACAGATTATAAAATGGTGTGCAGAGTTTAATAAACTGTAGGCACAGATTATGAACAAGAAGGCACAGTTGAAGTATTGATATTAGGGGCTACTCATACAACCAAGTATGCTGATTATAGCCTGATATAGGCTGATATTTAAATTAAACTTTTGCATTTAATCACTCAAGTTATTCAACAAATTATACCCATTACTTGCATCAAAACATTTCTTTAAAGTATCTAAATCCACCATCCTAACGAATAATTAATATTTTAGGATTGGTTATCCTCCAGATGCAATAAAGCCTTGTACAGTTTGCTGTCCTTCCCCATAACTGTTTCTAATTGTTCTTATTACGGGGAATGATGGTTGTATTATGTCGGATGTCAACATTTTCAATGTGAACTGTATTTTTCAACAGCTGTAAACCCAACCACTGATACACCAGGTCCTTCAGTGCATGAAATAAGGTAATTCTGAAGACATTACTATTCAATAGTTTTATCAATTAAAAAACAAAAAAAAAGTTAGAAACATTAAACATGGATTAAACTAAAACAGACAAGCAATAACTGATGTTATTTGTCATTTCTCAGCTTAAATTGGTGGGATGTTCTTCGGTGGATCTTCTTTGCTGCAATGTTGGGATGTTTGCCATTGGCACATATAACTGCATGGAGGATAAAGGCAGCAAGGAATATATCATCAAAACATTCATCAGTCTGATTGATCCTTGTTTTTTTTTTTTGTTTTGTTTGTTTGAGCAAACTAAAGGTAAATTACAAAAGAAATCCAATGGGGGCAACTAAATCCTTAGCACATTTTCATTTAGTGTGTTAGCTGACAATGAACCTTATGATTAATTTTCAGATGATCATTATTATTATTATCACTGTCCTTTATGAATTTAAATGATTAAAGCTTTCTTCAGTTTTGTACCAGTGATTAAAATAACTTTAGGCCCAGCTTTGAAACATCCATTTGGCATATTTTAAAACTACTTTACAAAAGAGTTTGATGTCCATGATGCAGATCTTTTATAGACAGTCATGGTGGTTGTTATTCTTACAGTTAATACTTAATAGCATATTTAAAGACAGCCAATATTGGAAATGATCGGAAAACCATGCAAGAAAAAAAAATCCTTCATGTGTGAGGTGGGATTATAGTCTCATAACACTGCCCATACTATAATAAGGTAAGAAAGGTGTTTTGTAGCTCCTTATAATCTCATCACGTAGTGGAAAAATCTCAGAACTACAATTTGTTCTTCACATTAGTATAATTTCACACTTGCTCATATACTTCAGCTGTTTGCCCTGTATAATACGTGATAGCCTCACAGCAATATGCAGATGAAACAGAATTTCTAGTCAAAGTAAATTACAAATGCTGGTGAGATGAAGTCACAATCAAAGGACTAGTATTTTTCAATTTCTCAGAGAAGCTTACATATGAAAATGTGTAAGAAAGGCTGGTGATTAGTGATCCTTGTCAAGTAGACTTTATTAGCATCTTAACTGGACCTGCTAGTAGTTGAATAATTGTAGCCTACCTGCTGGGCTGGTTGGAAAATAACCACAGGATAGCATTTATCATCAGTTTGTTGTCATTTTTCTATGATATGCAACTCAATATTCCAAACTGTAATTTTACTTTAGACAAGCATTCATTGTTTGTTTCATGTATAACTCACAGGTATTGAGATATTTGGTCAGTGTCAGTACTCTGTTGAATTTTATTAAAGATTGCTTTTCATTTTGCATCTCCTGTCAATGTACATGACTGTGGACAAAATTATTATAGCTCTATTGTAGCTGACATTTTAGGCTACTGAAAAAAAAGTTAACTAAAAATCAGTGGTGTTGCCTAACACATGATAGGTGTAACATAAAGCCATGCCAGTGTGTTCTTGACACATTAAAAAAGCAGGAGGACAACTACATTAATTTCGACCTTTTTTGAAATTTTGTTGTTTTCATGTGTACACTTCTTCCTGTTATGTCAAAACTTCATGCTACATTGCAACTGAGTAAAATATGTCCTACATTTTACATTATACATTCATCAAATCTGACCCTCTCGAGCTTCTTATTTATATATATATTGCTATGGGTAACCATCTGTAGAGCCGAAGATCCCTCAGATATAGGGGAGGATGCAAGGTGATGGCTGTTCAGGAGATGACATCATCGCTTCTGCATGAACCACTCGTAGAAAATGTGCCAAGTTGACCAACATAACCAAAGGAAAGTAGCTTGTACAGTAAAAGCACAAGAGGAGTCCTTTGAGGAGTTTTATATTTTATAAGAATAGTACACACAATGGCTGACAGCTAATATTTAAGACATTATATGTTATTTCACTCTAACTTATACAAATATATGTGTTTTATATGTTATAATCAATGCCACCGGTTTTACTTTGAAAGTAATTTCCGGTAATATTCTGTGTAACTTGACTGTTTTGGTAGAAGTCGAGACTCGGCTTCTTGTCACCGACTGACTGTACCAAGTTTCTGCTCGCTGGTGGCAGCAACCGAAACGGACAAGTAACGTCAGATATACAGACGGACTCAGGTAGGAAGCTCAGACATATTCTAAGTTATCAATTGGACATAGTTTGACAACTAGTTGACTTAGTTGTGTTTAATGAACTTCAACAAGAGCCGAGGTAATTCTCTAACATTAGCAATATGATAAGCTAGCTATTTAGTTAGCATTATATGGCGAAAGCAAACACTTAGCATCGCTCGCTACGCGACACACAAACACATTTTCTCTGTCGTTACCTAAAAGTTGAAGGCGATAGTGCCACCATTGTACTACTGATCCATAGATGTATTACCGAATATCCAGCTTAGCCAGGTTATTCAGCTGGTAAATGGTAGGCAAACGTCATTAGCTATCATTAGCCTCCAGACAGTTTTTGTGGAAATGGGGTGTGACTGTACGAGTTAATCCGGGAAAAACCCGGTGTTACTCTTGGATCTCACCGTTTCTATAAGCCTTTGATAGTTTGTATAAGAGCAGGACACATAAATTCCACAAACATGTTTTTGGAATCCTGCTGTACCATCTTGATATATGAAATGGCCTAACATAAGAAAGACATCTCCTCCCCCTCTTCCTGCAGCTAACACAGTCGCCAGCAGCAGCAGAAAGCACAGAAATGCAGACCATAAAGTGTGTGGTGGTAGGAGATGGAGCAGTGGGAAAAACCTGCTTACTGATTTCATACACCACCAATAAGTTCCCCTCTGAATATGTACCAACAGTAAGTGTTGTCTAGGGCTTGTTTTCCACATTCTGATGCTCACTGTCAAAATCAAACTGACTGTAGCATCTATTTCATTTTATGATCGCAGGTGTTTGACAACTATGCAGTAACTGTAATGATTGGGGGTGAACCATACACCCTTGGCCTATTTGATACCGCAGGTATGATTTTGTTTTCACTCATTAATCTTGATTTCATTTCAAGCCATTTTTATTCCCCTCCCTCCAGAAATGAGACTATTGCAACCGACTTGACCAAAACATTAGTCTTCTTTTTATGTAGTGGTAACACAAGATACCATCTTGATCAAAGATGGTATGTCTGTAACCAGAAACCAGAAATTTTAATTGACTCTAGTTGTTTCTGGTTTCATAAAAAAGATGTAAGTTTTCATTTAGCCACTTTTCTTGTTGGTATTTTCTGCCTTCCTTCACCTGTTTTTAATAACGAGTGTGGGTCAATATACTACCTTTTCGGGTCTTGAAAATTCCCCTCTTAACACTTGCTATTTAATATTGACATTCTTTCCCACCTTTTTGCTCAGATCTTTCAACAGCTTAAGTCCTAACAAAAAAATATTGATTTATTTTAGTTATTTTAGCTCTGTAATTCCAAATTGATTACATGGTGTGACTTTTTTTTAAAGTGCTTTTATGGATTTGTATTGTTTTATTTTCTTATTTTTTTCTCCGTTTCAGATTCAGAAATTTACTGTCCTCCTGAGTCATTAGAGAACAGAAAATTCCCCATTCAGTCCCATTAAAACCATTGTTTTATGTCAAGGCTATTACCTAATATAATCATGCATTTTGTCATGTCATTTTAAATTTAAAAAATTGTAAAATTTGTAAATTTTGACACTTTGCTCCATTTTCTCATTATATGCCTATGCATGAAACCCCTTCTTATTTCTTAATGGTAAAAGAACTATAAAAATGCCAAACAATGCATCAAAATATTTGGTAGTTTCAACACCGAGGTTGATTGAACAATTGGAGCAAAAAATGGGGGAAAAAAATATCAATCTGTAATGTTTTTACAGCAGTTTTGGGGAAAGAACCTATTTTGTCATCCAATGACCTGAAAAGGTGGTAATTTTGTTCTTGGTGTATTGTTTTATCTATAATAAAAACTTTACACGGAGTAACATTACACTAATTTCAATAAAAGATATCAATGGTCAAAATGTCCGAGTACCCTTATTCTTATAAAACTGAATTTAGATTAAGCACTGTTTTCAGTTAAAATTGTTTAAATTAAAAGCGGTCTTTCAAAAAGCATAATTCATTTGCAAAGACTGTTTTTGTCTCTGTCAAGCATCAGTCTATGCTTATAAAGCAAAAATAAATTTAGCACAGCAGTAATTGACCCATTGTAAGTACATATTTTATAACTCCTATATCTCTGCAGGTCAGGAGGATTATGACAGGTTGCGACCACTAAGCTACCCCCAGACCGACGTCTTCCTAGTCTGTTTCTCAGTTGTTTCACCTTCTTCATTTGAGAACGTTAAAGAAAAGGTGGGTAAACTAAATTTCATAACAGTGAATATGTTTACTTGAAAATATAAATCTTTCCCTCTAGCCTCAAACCTTTCTAATAAGAATGGGGATACTCAATATCATAATTCCCATAAAAGTGGAGTGACTTCTGTCATGTTTAGCCACATTTCATGATAAATTAAGCAATCCCAGCTTTCTGTGGTAGGAGACCTATATTTTACCTGATACCAATGGCCAAGGGAAATCATGGTATATGATGCATTTTAAGTTTCATAAGTGTATTATGAGTGTTAAGTCAAGAGCCTTGTATCATATACAGTGAGTTTTCATTAGGTGTGGTCCAAAGTGGTTTTACCAGGCATCAAATGTGTAGTTTGTCTCTTTATCAAGGAACTGCCCCAAAATGAAAACACAAATTACTATCTTGGGTTAGGTCCTTCAGACTGGTCCCAAAAAACTGCTGGGTGAAGGAGGGTGTCAACCCACTTCAGACTAGATATGCTGCATAATAAGAGATGATTTAGCCTAGCTGTGCCAATGTCCCTTTGAGTACAAGTCATCTCTTCTTGTTCATTACCACTATCGAAGTGAATGCTAACAAAATCGCAGCTCTCTTAGTGCTTATGCCATTGTTATATCTTTTTTCCCCTTCTTTGCTATCTTCTTTTATTTGTTGGCAGTTAGTGAACAGCGAAAGTAAAATACTATTGCCATGGTAAAGTATTTTGCTAAAGGCTGATTTATACTTTTGCATCAAATCTACACCACAGCTATAGCATTGGATGTGAACCCAATGGCAAAGGCTACGGCGTAGCCTAACGTGCACCTCTCTTCAAATGGATCGCATCAATGCAAAACATGATTGCTTGACTCCTGACAATAGAAACCCACCTGTAATTCTTTTGTTTAAATTAATCAACTTCTTTGGCATCAACATATAGTTGAGTCACCAGACTTCGGGTACAATTCCAGTTTCAAGTCGTCAGTGTTCGAGCCGCAGTCAAGTCCAAGTCATTGAATAAAAATCTGAGTCCAGTCAAACTGTTAGCTTTTTAAGACATGTAAATTCTTTAAAACAACATTTAAGGTATGTTGTTTTTGATTTAAGTAACACCTTAAAACAAATAGATCTTCACAGTGAAATCAATAAAACCTGTATTTATCTTCAAATAAACGGTTTAATTGCAAAGCCAAGTGCAATACTTGCCTCTTTTTAACATCAAATAGTTTATGACAACAGCTGCAGTTCTGCATGGTAATATCAGAATAATAGCCTTTGAAAGAAGACAATGAAAGTGGGTTTTAACTCTAGTTCATCAGTCAGCCTGACCTGGACATTCTCCTGAAATTTTACTACTGTAAATGTGTTCCCAAAGAGGATGGAAGTATGATTTAAACTGATGTCATGTGAGAATGTGCACATTGCACAACATTGATCTTGAACTTGATGTAGATAATATGCCAGATCATTATGGAATATAAAATCCAGTTAAAATAAATAAAAATCTGAGGACTTGACTCTGATTTATGAGTATGAATGCAGTTAACGTATGAGTCAAACTCATCTTTGGTCAAGTCCATGTCAGGTCCCAAGTCCTTAAAATTAGGGCCTGAGTCAGACTTGAGTCCTTTAAGTCTGCCACAGCATGATTAAGATGTGGTTAAAATTACAGTATATATAAAATAAAAATACAGTGCGGGGGATCAGAATTACAGCAATTTGTTCTCATGTTGGACTGTGGCTTGTCTAGATGCTACTGAGTCACTTTTCAAAGATTATTAGCTTACAAATTATTATGCGATACTATTCCATAATGCTGTGCAGCAGCTGGTTACAGCTGTCATGTGACCAGTTTACCATTGTGCAGTAGAATATTTACTTTTATTACGTCATACTATGTACTACTGACAATCTCTCAATTAGTATGTAATACATAATGTACAGAACGTACGCTGTATGCTGTTTAAAAATGGCTATTGATATCTTATTTTATCATAATATTTTGTCAGATTAAATAAAATCAGACGATAAGCTGATGATTTGTTAATGACCTGCTTTTTCCCATAAAGCCATGCACCTGTGTGTGTGTGTGTGCGTGCATCCTCATTTGCAGTAATTCAATGCCTGTGCATTACTGCTGTGCTAGCAAGCGATATGTTGTGTTGCGAACAGACTCACAAGTTGTCATTGTTGGCAATTTTGTAAAAAAGCAAGAAGTGTTAAGTGTCTTGTTAAATCTTGACACTGTTTGTTTCAAGAAGGTCACAAGAATAGCATAACCACTTGTTTTTTCTCTCACGTGCTATGATGAGCTGCACCTAACATATTTCTAATTATTTTGCAAGAAGTCCTTAAGAGAGATGGTTAAGCTATTGTTAAAAATGTACATTGCTTTGAAAAGTGAAAAACTTACAATGACTGTAACTAAAACACAGGGCTGCTTTTAAGGTACACTTTGAATATTCTAAAGTCTAAATGTCTTTCTATGTCAAAATGTCACATTTCTCTTCTACTTGTATTGATGAATGTTAAAGATTTGCCTAAATTAACTGTTTATAATTTAAATGCATTTTACATACCAGACAGATTGTAAAGTACTCAAATAAGTACCCTAATTATAGTAAAAAAAAACAAAGCAGGATTCACATTGTGTATTGCCATTCTGTTTAAAAAATATCCTTTTTTTTTTGTTTGTTTGTTTGTTTTTGTTATTTTCCTCCACTGGTGAGATTTTCATGCATAATCAGTGGATGACTTTAAATGAATATGATGCAGGATGCATCATTATCAATTCACTTTCAGCTTACTGAGGAGAGAAAAAAACATGACTAATTCTAAATGATGAATGTTGTGCTCTTCAGTTTTTCCTGCTCCTTTACATTTCTCTCTTTAAAAAAATTAAAGGCACTCTCCTCTCTTTAAAAAGATTTAAAGCCATTCTGCACTGGAGAGGAACATGATTCAATGATTTCAGATACTGATCCAAATAAAATGTCAATTGAGGGGCATTAGAGGGGAAAAAAAAAGATCTTGAAAACAGAAGTTTGTGAAGTGGAACACAAGTTTTTGTTGAGGTATAATTTAGTCATGCATTCTGTAAGCTCCAAGTATTTCTTGATGAATGGTTGAAATGTTTGAATAGGTTTGATAATTGGTCTCTGATTATGAGTTGATTTATTTGTCCTGTGTGTTGCATTCATTCATATCTTTCATAATATTATACTTTAATTTAAAAAATATTTTATTGACCTCCACAGAGAAATTGGTTGTTGCAGGAGTCATGATTTAAGTCTCTTCAAGGATACATTGTAGGGGTTTATTGCTGTCTTGTGGCATAATCTTTGACTTTTTTGTTTAGATTATATTGATGAGATTTTGTCTTCATTTTTTTCCTCTAGTGGGTTCCCGAGATAACTCACCACTGTCCCAAGACCCCGTTCCTACTAGTAGGCACTCAGATCGACCTGCGCGATGACCCCTCCACAGTGGAAAAGCTAGCTAAGAACAAACAGAAGCCAATCACCCCTGAGACAGCAGAAAAGCTGGCTCGTGATCTTAAGGCAGTCAAATACGTTGAGTGTTCAGCCCTAACTCAGGTAAGATCTCACTTTAAACACCACGATATGTTGGTGTAACAAGTGTTTTTAACACTTCATTAACAACTAAGCTTGACATGCTTTGCTCTGTCTTTTGCTAACAACATCTGGCTTGGAACTCTAACTCTGTGTGTGTACCTTTGTTTCTCTCTTCTTTTCCTTTTTCTGTAGCGGGGATTGAAGAACGTATTTGATGAGGCTATCCTAGCTGCTTTAGAGCCCCCTGAAACTCAGAGAAAGAGAAAATGCTGTTTGTTCTGATGTCTTCTTGCATTTCGCTCTGCCTCTCAGTCGTTTGCTGCTTATTCATTGTAAAGAAAATCTGTCACTTAAGTAACCACATGCTCTTTTAACCTTGGTGCCCAACAGGGTTCTTTCTGTTCATGTGTGCTTTCTTTTCAACATGGCCTAATCACAGTTACCCATGCTGCCTGAGATGAGAGTGCCAATGTTACATTCTTTTGTCTGCACCAAGTTGTGCTTGTTGGTATGATTGGACATGAGTGAGATTTTTTTTTCTTTCCCCCCTGAAGGACATTTTGTTGTTGTGTCAGTATTGAGCTAACCCGAAACCACTTAGGCTACATCATGTCCTAGACAATAGTAACTTTTTTTTTTTTTTTTGTACTGCAGAATAAGCATTTTTGGATTTTTGTCTTTACTCGCACAAATTAATCATGAAGAGAGTCTTGTATAATGTTATTTGAATAAAGGAAAAATTTGATTGCCCTGCTCCATTTCTACTCAGATTCATTTTAGACTTGGTTCTAGTTGATATTCAAGTGTATTTGGAAGAATTTTGTTTTGAATAACATTTTGTTTCCACAGAAAGGATTAAAGAATGTGTTTGATGAGGCAATACTGGCAGCCCTGGAGCCTCCTGAACCTAAGAAAAGGCCAAAATGCGTTCTGCTCTAAGGTTCTCCGGTGTTCATCACATCATTTTCCAAATCTTAAGTTATCAGTATTGAAGAGATTTTCTGCACAAGCACATTCCATTATGAGTTGAGACATCATTAAATAACCATAATTAGCCTTCTAACAGACTTTAAAAATAAATTTCAATAATGTGTGAGATGATTTTAATATTTTGTAACCTTTGTTGTGTGGGCAGATTTGGTGCCACCAAAATGTCCACACAAGATATGAACTTGGATAACTGAAACCATCAATAAATTGGAGAAGACACTTTTAGATATTTCAATCCAAAAGTGACATGTCTTTTGTTATCAGAGCTGTTTTAAGAGCACTGTAAAACAAAAGCTGATAGCAGTTTATTGAAATGACACAATTCTCCTGCAGTTAGCACGTTAAAACAAATTCAGTTCCAGCTGCATCATTCTTCCACCTCCAGTTTTTAAAATAGCAATATAAACACTGCTTAACTCATGGAATTCCAATTCTTTGTTTCCAGACCAATTGTAGGACTAGTCTTTCTCCATATCCTACCAAGATTTAATAGTATTATTCAACTCATTCCAACATAGAAATGCTGTGATATTGCTCCATAGTACTCTATCTTGGGTACAGTTTGCCAAAAAAAAAAAAAAAAACCTCGTCAGAGTAATACCTGATGACTGAGAAAGAAAGTGTATGCATATTAGACTGCACCCAAAGATATGTACAATTTAAAAGGCTTTGAACTTTTCTTATGAACTTGCAGATACTGATTTGGATGTTTGTTACCATGGAGGCTGTCATAAAGTTCAGGTCAGCCCTATGAAAGACAGTTTTACTACTTTGAAGTAACTTGAGCACATTGTCCAACATATATGCTTATCCGACTGCTGAGTTAACAGTGGAGGTAGTACAAGTGTTAAATGGTTTAAAGGTTGAAGTTTTGTAAAAGTGTATATGTAATGTCATCCTACTTTGACAAACACATTTGCAGCTACACTGCTGCAAAATTAATCTTGGGTCTTGTAAAATTCTGACCAATGATACTTTTATCAGTTACAACTACTGAGAGAGTGAAAATAACTTGTTTACCAAATGAAATCTGCATTACTAACAACATTTAAGGAAGTTGAGATGACACAAGTCAATTAAAAATGTTTGAGTTTTAATTTTTTTTATTTAAATTGACAATGCTGTACTGTACTTTGCTTGTAATGAAGCGCCACAATAAACCAGTATTAAGACTGACTTTTGCAATGCAGCGTGTTTTGTGTCTTGATGGTTAAATATCAGTATGCATTTTTATGATGTAATGAATAAGTACTGATACAAGGATGAGTTGTACAAAAAAAAAGGATAATGACCTTAAAAGTAAAAGTTCTAATAGTACAATGATTACTTCCACTTTTAAGGCAAACCAAGCAAGTTATTTAAACATGTCACTTTTTTTCATATGGTTACCTTATGGCAATTTTACATAAGCACTGGCATAACTTTGTTCCTCATTGCACTAACATCTCGTGCCAACAAAACTCTACATTCACTTCAATTTACTGAATATGGACTGCGCATTTAAACTAGACAATTTGAAAAAATTACCACTTATTTCCAACATTTATAACAGGGAAAATGGTTAAATGGATATACAAATTTTCTCTAAATATCTAGGATTAACTGTTAACAAATGGTCACAAATTGATTTGAGTAAAGGACACCACCATTTCTTTCTCTTTTTCTCTGCTGTCATGGCTATTTCAGGGTATCACAGTTGGGGACCCAAATTTTGTAGAAGACATTTTATATACATTATGTTATGGCACTTGAACTGCCTAATTTGTTTATTTGGATTCTGCCTATATTCTTGTACATGAAACTGATCCTTTAGGTAGCATCCATGCCAGAAAAAAAGATTCCAAAGACATTTCAAGAATCATTGTAACAAATGATCAAAACAAGCATAAAACATTTAAGTGCTTTGTTAAATAACATTACATAGTTGATTCTCTAACACACAGTGACTTAGTTCGCTTCAGGTATAAGATGATTCAATAACCTACATGTCAATTGCTGGACACAACTCAACACAGCTGTCTGTGACACGAATGCCATACCATCCTGCCCAGAACTGTGTATCTTTGCCACCGTGTACAAAATAAATGTATCTCACTCCTGGTCCATAGTCCTTGAAGATGTGGGTCACCTGAAAATAAATAAAAAGTTATGTAATTCTGAAATGTCTTTTGCTTCTCCACTTTGCTTTACGTCACACTCTGTACATACCTCATGCCACTGCTGATCATTCCATTGCGAGAAGTACACAGTATCAGGAGCAAATTCTTGAATAACCTCCTTCTTATGATTCAATAGCTGCACCAAGATTCTATATTCACTGCCACAATCCCATCGAGGTGCATACCTAAACATACCATACATGCACAAGTACACAGAAACACATCCCTCTGTATCTATCAATCCATCTATCTTATATTATTTGTCTTTTTAATTCTGTGCGTGAATGCATAGCATGTAAGTGTGAAGTAGCCAAAATGATTTGCATGGATTGCAGTTGCAATGTTGATGTTTTCACCACTCATACATCTTACCTTATGGCTGGCTGAAACTACTGTTTTTGATACCTGTCTGCTTTAATCAAATAGGTAAACTAAAAACATGTCATTCTTCTGTGTTTGATGCTGTGTGTGTAGGTGTGTTCTTATTAATTTGATGTTGCCACCAACTATGGACTTACAGTACAACATATGACTCTGGTGTATTTGTCTCACCAATCAGATATTCGGATAGGTGGCTGGACGTTATCCATAAACGATGGACTGTAACCTTCCTTTGCCAAATGTATCTTCTGCGACTTTCTGCACATTCTGCAGTGAACAGAAAAAAATTTACAATGTAAAAAGGTAATTGTAAAATGAAAAGAATAAATGGGATATGTTTTCTGGAAAACTGCTGATGGATACTCACCCATAAGAAGTGACAAAGTTTTTCTGAACTGCATCATTTGGATGTGGTGCCATTAGTTCTTCTACTTTCCAATGATCACCACCATTGTCTTCAATGAACCAACTCTTCATTTCATCTAAAAATAAAAGTTAAAAGAAAATCTATTTTGTGGTTAATTTGTTACTAAACAAGTAAATACTGGTGGCAGCACTGCCTTATGCAAAATTAGAGCTTCTCACCATCCCCTCTGGGGTTCTTGAGAAGATTTCTTCTTTTTTTGCACAAGAAATAAAACTGCCTCCAGTCTTTGGGTGCTTTGGAAGCATCTCTAAGGCTATATCCTTCTCTTCTACACCTTTCTCTCCAGAAAGACTCGCTGTCTGCCACTTCTTTCCATTGATGGCAAACTAAACGGCACACACAAACCACCTGATGAGGGGGAAGGTGTAGGAAGATTTCCTCCAAGATATCCAGAGGCAAAGGGAACAACTGATTAGACAAAAAAAAAAAAACAAGTTAACACATGAACTTAAATTTTAAACAGCTTTTTCTTATTTATCTACACGTGCTTTATTCTATCTATACAATCACAACACATTTGAAAAATATCTGGATTTTGTATCAGAACAAGATAAGAAATTGTAAAAGAATAACACAAAACATGATAAAAACTAAAGTAATTAACCAATTTTATTTATTTTGTTTTATTTATGTTATGCTATTATTTTCAAAGCTACCATTTTTCCTTGGACAAGTGTTCACGTCCACATGGAGGGCACGTGTTACTACTCATACCTTTAGATTTGGCATCATTAAAGAGAATTAATCAACATTTTCACAATGGGTATTTTAAGTAGAAGAACGTAAACACGAGTACTAGCTATCAAAGCTACTTTTACACACGAGTTTATTAGTTTTTAAATCTGTAAGGTATGTACACACCCCTCTGATCACAGCTACATGGTTTCTTCCATTCGGAGACTACGTGGTAAGAAAAGTCCCGTGCATATGAATCAGCAATGTCGGCTCAATTTACGAAAAAATACTTTTTCGTATACTTACTTGTTTCCCCTAATATATGTGAATTTAATGTGGCTGGCTCTGTTGAAATGAGTTAATAACAGTCCAAACATACCAAAAGAACTGCTAATGACACTAGACTAAGCCACGGGAGATAATGATTCAGCAGATAAGAAACACTGGAAATAAGGAAACATTTTCATAAACGGTCACTGTATGGAACATAGCCAGGATAAACTTTCTTATTAAGTATGTGGGTAAAACTCATGAGTGGGAAGTCCTAAAAAGGGCTTACAAGTGCACTTGAAAGCGAGGCAGACGCCCGTCGAGATGCAGACTGACTGTGACTTGAACCCATGGTCGTAGCTTTCCTCTTCATGTCTGGGATAAACCCAAGCAAGATACGTTTGTGATTCTGCGTAGCCCACTACATCACCATCTCCCTCGCGATGCCTAGAAATAGAGTCGTCCGTTGAGGCTTAAATAGTTATAATATACGCTTTGGCTCCAGTTATTCTTCGACGCGGAAGCACAACTCGAGATGAAGGTGCTTCGTGTATAAGTTGCGTTTAAATGAGATACAGTGCCGTTAAACTCTAAATGTAATCAATTACATGTCTTTTTGAATTGCTTAATAAGTTTGATTTATCTATAAACTTCGGCTTATTTTACTTTCTCTATTACTATAGACTGCACAACCCCACAAACCCGTCTTCTTCCCTTCTTATCAGTTCCGTGTTGTGCTCGATATTTTTCCCAAGACACTCGGGTTGTGTCGGTATAGCTGAATAGTTGACTCGCAGCTAACAGGTTTTATAGTAAAAACATACATATCAGTCTATTTTTAACAAGTGTCCAACATTGGATATATTTATATAGGATATAGATTGTCAACATTGGCTTTTCGTGCATAACGTAGACAGCAACTCCGCTGAGTTTACCATTGAAACTGTCGGTGTACGCCGGTTCATGTAACAAATGAATCCTCTTCAACGCTGTTTTCAAGGACTGTTGCTTGGTAGGTAACAGATGTGAGGAGGACCAGGAGTATCATGCAAATATCCTAATTAGGCATGTTCACAATCAGTTATCATTTAGGAAATGAAAAAATATATTACTAAATTGAATTTTTAATTAGTTAATAAATGCATAAATAAACGGTCTAATTTCTAAAGTCTCTCAATGAATATTTGAGAGAGCTTTTTAAAAAAGTAAGTACCAAATTTTATATATATAAATATATATATCTATTACCGTTTCTGGTTAGTTTGTCCTTTCCCCTTTTCCGTAGCACTCTCTCAATAATCAGAGAGGTCCTTGAATGCACCATAGGTCTGATTGGCCAGAGCACCGAGAGCACAAAGTTATTTGGTGGAATTGTTGTGCAAGGGC
>JAOWBL010000022.1:13928186-13975303 GCA_028564865.1 Zenarchopterus dispar
ACCTGCACCGTTACATCAGAGCAATTTCCTAGTCTGTAAACCTGTTTACTGGCAATGGCAATAAAGCGATTCTGATTGTATACATTTCAATTTAAGGTTCTACCTTAAAAAATCATGACAATAATAATAAACTCCTTTGAATCGGAATGGCTTAATTTAAGAAGAAAAAAAAATTCCCTAGATCATGTTGGTGTGGACAGGCCCTACATCAGTAGTCCTCAAGCCTGGTCCCTGCATCAACACACCTGATTCCAATCAATGATCATTATCAACTTGTCATCAGGGTCTATACAAGTGTTTTAATGACAGTCATTTGTAAAACCTGCAGGACAGTTGATCCTGAGGACCAGGGTTGAAGTCCACTGTCCTACAGGGTAAGGACAACTGGCACAGGGGACACAATGATGGCAACAGGAAACATTCTGAGCAGATGTAATCATTCAAAATTAAAAGGAAAGGTAGATGTGTCCACACTTCGGTACTATGTATGAAGGACAGAGAAATATAAAGTGAGAGGTCTTTGCTTTGCTTTAAACATAAGAAAAATATGCAGTATCAAAATCACAATATACTGTTTTAATTTAAGTAAAGTGGGAGAGCAATTTTAATAATATGGCAAATAGACAGAGATGCTTTCACATATTCAAGCAAATAGGCACTGATGTTTTTGTACAATACAGTACATACAACTCTGTGAAAAATTACAAGCCAAAAATACCCCAAAATAAATGGATACCAAGGAGGATAGATGAACCGAGTGAAGATGGTATCCACTGATTTTGGTGTCCCATTAGCAGGCCACAACTCTGTCAATGGATACTTTCCTTTATTTATAAATCCAGTCTCTGATTTAATAGCTCCACTCTGAAAATTTTAATGAATAAAAACACAAATAGGAATATACATGGTTTCCGAGTAACAAACTTCAATCCATGTTGTATCTAAAGCAGAGGTTTCTCCATTTTCTGTCCAAACAATGGTGTAGAGAGGAGCCAGCAGAGGTATCCTTATGTTTCTGCATCGATCCTGTGAGCTGTACGGTGAAAACAAGTGTAAAGATGGAGAGTAGATATAAAATATACTATGACATGTCACATTAAACGCATCTGCACAGGCTGTGCTGCCCAACCAACTTACATTGCTTTGGTATCCTGAGTGGTTCTGTGTCTCCTGACAGGACTTGATGCATGACTCCACGGAACTGATACAGCACCTTCAGGCTCTTCTCCTCCCCCACGCAGGGGTCGTAGAAGCCAGGGAGTCCTGACTGGAAAGAGAAATTCAAGTAATGAAGCAGACTGAATCATCACATAGCTGAGCTAAGGGCATTAGGTTGACAACAGACTGCAATACCTTACATGGAGGGGCCAGATTTAATAATATTACAACGGTAGAAATTAATGTAGAGCAAAGGTTCAGGATAAATTGTTCGGCTTTGGTGCTGGACCAATGTTCTTACCTTTGTGGCTTCTGTGAGGATGAGCTTCGAGTCTTTCACCAGACACTGCAGTGGAACGGTCACGTCAATGACCTTTGCTCTCTCGTGTTTTCTGCTGTTGTCCGTCACAAATTTTCCGTACCAGGCATTGAGGATGATAAGACCTGATGCAGAAAACAGCATCAACATTTCATAGTTTATTTTATTATACTGTACTAAATAAAAAAAAGTTACCAAATAAGCTTATTTAAGTGTACAAAGATTAAGTAATGACAGGATAAACACTGATTTTAGAGTGAACTGACAATAAAAAAAGACCAACACAGATCTACTTCTGTGATTTTTATTTTTAACTAATGCTCTGCTCTGTGGCCTCAACCAGCTCTGGAGTAACAGCAAATAAGCCATTCTCCTGGTTCTGCAGGTTCTGGTTGCAATGACCCTTTAGCTCATGGATCTTACCAGGAGCAGAACAAGGACTACTGCTGCTGGCTGTATTTACAAAAAGGTGGCGCTGAAGTCCATCTATGGGAGAAGCGACTCCAACAGCTAGATGCCTGGCTCTAGACACCTGAGCTTGAATGAGGTTAGTTGGTTAACAGCAAGTATGGTCTACTTCTAAAATTAAATTCTGTACAGCACCACATATAAATAATGGTATGAGCCAGTAATAAACCTGGATAGCCTGCTCAAGCAAAGCCTCTGTACAGGACACCTTTTTTTTTTCTTCTCCAAAATAATTTATAGTATGTTCCATTAAATGGGGACGAGCAGCAGGGCCTGTCATTACACTTACACAGCTATTAACAGCTAATTTATGACCACAAAGTCTAAGAGCCCTCTGATAATACTAACATCAAAACAACCTCTGAACTGACATGTGTCACAAGTCAATTATCACCTGTTAAACTCCTCATAAAAAAAAAAAAAACCCATCTGCTCTGAGATTTTTTTTAAAGTCTCATCAAAGGCAAACTTGAAAAGTCTAATTATGATCATCTGAAAGAAGGGTGGAGGGTCAATAAAATCCACTGAACTACACTTCTCCATTATCCATTTTAATCGCTTCGAAAAAGTTAGACAATACTTAACAAAATTGCTTTATTGATGTCCCCAAAGTAAGTATTCTTATAATACAATGGAGAGAACGTGGCCTCATCTTTACTTGATGTACAACCATCTTAAACTTTGAACTGCTCAAGGAGATGGATTCTCTCTTTCTTCATGTCTGAACTTGCAATGTATTTTAAGGAGCGAGCAGCAAAGCCTTTTTTCCTAAAATAGACTGGCTTTGTTTGATGAAAAATAGGTACTTCATGTGTGGATAAATTGTTCGGCTTTGTCATTTTAGCCACCTTCAAAACATGCACTCATTTCCATTAATCTGAAGGGAACTTAACGGGTTTCCCACATGTTTAGGAAACACCCAAGTGCATTTCTTTTTTAAAGTTGCAACCACAATCTCACCAGATGGCTTCAGTAACATTTATATATAACATTCAGCAAAAAAACAACTCTGAACAGCTTGCTGTTACTGTAACAAATCACACAAACTCCAAAACTAAATACATGTAACAGCACTATCCAAACTACCTTAGTTCAAAGTTGCCATTATTATCTCATTTAACACCAAGGCAGTTCTTATGTTTAAAATAAAAACCAGAAAAACTATGCTTAATATTCTTTAGAGTTACCAGCAAGTACATTCATGACTAAGTGCAATAAAACTCCCTCTTTATGTAAAAACGGGAATATTTTACTGTTCTTATTAAAAGACAAATTGCGTAATTCTGCACTGGAGCAACTAATATTGTAAGGTTTCTGCATGGTGTTACTTTAGTTGGGCAGGCTGTGAGGAAAACCTAAAATACTAATAACTACCACAATCAATCTCATTTGAGATGCTGTCTCATCTTGTAAAAATGAGTGTTTATTTCCGATCACTGAGCATCCCTGGATGATGCAGTCACAGAATAACTGTGTGTCAGTTTAAAAGGTTCATAAAGCCTCTAATTTTACACATGATCTGCCTCAAAAGGGATTTTGAACCAGTCAACTTGCAACTATAACATATCAAAACACAATTTGGAAAGAATAAAATAACCTTCTTAACAAAAAAAACAAAAAACAAGTTCTGAGATAACTTAATCCCTCAACTGTAACTGATCTTACCCATTCTTGACTCCTCAGCTTCAATAATTCTGCGCACAGACTCCTGCATAAGCAAAACCTTTTGAGATGGAAAAAAAGGAAGACACACAAAGGAAGAGAGAAACAATGAGATTTGACATCTTACGGACTATATTTCACTGATACTTTGTATTTTATCTAATCCCACCTCAACCTAAACATTGGTGGGATTAATATTTCCTGACAGACAGACAAACAGTTACTAGTCTAATCAAACGCTAGACTGCAAGAGACTGGCACCGCAGTAACAAGCAAGTCTTTTAAAAGCTCACCGCAGCCTCTGCTTCTTGCTTCTTCCTTGCTATATTAGAGGCTGAGCTTTCCCTCTGCTTTTCCAACTCTCTGTTGAATTAAAAAGACAAATCGAGAAATAAAATGAGCTCATAAAATCTGGCTGTAATAATGCATGTTACGCTTCTTGTAATAACATTGCTTGGCTGAAGGAAGTAAAGCACAGGTGGGATTGTCTTACTCGTCCTTCTGAGCCTGCACGTAGGGCCGAATGATAAGCCGCTGGATGGCGAGGTAGAACACCAGCGGTCCAACTGTAGCGTAAAACACCGCACTAGGCAGTAGCTGGTCTGTCAGGTGAATAGGGAAGAAATACGTCTGGCTGGCTCGGTTCAGTCTGCAGACAGAAAGTTGATTTTACTATTTATATATTGTGCTGTATGCATAATGTAAACAGTGTTTTTGAAATTATATCTGAGAACCACTTAACAATTCAATGTGTTCGGCCCGGTCACCACAAGCTCCAAAAGCAGACACCATTTGCAAGAAAATACTTTCATTAATTTGCACTTACTTGATCTTTAGAGAAACACCTTGGGGCACTCCCACGCTGACGGTGGCCCCCAGAACACTGTGTCGACTGATTTTCCTCTCAGCACCATATTCCACAACAGTTCCAAAAAAACCTGATCTGTCACATAGCAAAAGAAAAAGAAATAAATCACATAATCAAGACTTATTATTGCTGTATGTTCTGTATTTTGTTGTTTTCCTTTTATATGTATAACGAATTAAATCCCCTGCCCACTGGAGGATTAATTAAGTACGTCTGATAGCACTCTGTATGTAGTTTACTCGAATTTGAACTTTCAGTTCTTGTGCAAAACATTTCCAACAATGCAATAAAAGCCACACTGGAGCAAAGGCATCCTTTATCAGTAAATTAAATTAAATTCCCTCTGTGTATGCTGTGATTTTTAGCTTCTCTGTTTTGTTTAGCGTGCATGCTAATGCACATTAAACTTTAAACCACTTTAATCTTTATAAGAGAGAGTAAAGCCCTTCTTCCAAATGAATAAAAACCCTTCTAACAAACACTAACATATAGCTTTGGCCTCCAGCTGGAGAGAGTAGCTGGCATTTAGCCCTGAATCACATGACTTTGCATTAGTCTCTGGCACGTTATAGTCTTGAGCTTCACTTGACAGTTGTAAAAAAAAATCCTCATAAATTAAAATGCATCAAATTGTAATTTTTTGGCTGATTGCGATTACAGTTTTTCAGATAAAGTTGACCTTCTGATTCCAGTATTGGCCCATTCCATTTTTATTATTACAATCATTAATTGCATCATTTTTCTTGCAATGGCATTTTCTTCTAGAGTTCTTCAAATTCTTTACTTTCTCCCCCCAACATATCTCATCCTTTCACAAGTATGATCAGGGTAATGCAGGTGAAAGATGACAGAAGTTGCTGACTGTGAGCTTTACTAGATTTATTTTTAGCCTCTTACCCTTTGTTAACTTCATTACACTGGGCATGTTTAGCACCGTGATACTCTTGATGTCCTCAAATGTTTGGAGTGCTGTTCAACCACAGTTTGTTCCTTTTTACCTTTCAGATCTTATAAATTGCTATAATAAGGTACTATATCCTAAAGTGAAAAAAAATAAAGAATACAAACTACCGGATTACAGACATGCTTCATGTGACATCACAATGGACTTACTGATCCAGAAAAAAAAAAAGAAGAGAAAAACAAAAAAATAAATCAGTGCATTTAGCACCTTCAAAGAGAATTTATGATTACATTTCTATACAAGTCATATTTCACTTTGACAGCCTACTTTACTGAGCCCTTAATCTTGGTCTGGTCTTCGTCCTGAAACTTGTACTGGTAGCTCATCATCATAAAAGTGTGAGGAATGCCAAGCTGCAGGGACAAAGAGTAAACGATCATTTTGGCACAAATTTTGACAAGTAACTGTTGATTTACTGATATTAAATAAGCTGATATGGCTGCTGGCTGTATACCTGAAACGCAAGGGTGAAATGGCTACTCTTAGTGTCCCTCACAATGCTGGTATTCATAGAAGAATGGATTCCCCACCGCCACTGAAGATAACCCATAGTGTTCTTATCTAGGTGGCGGGCCACCATCGTGGTCACACCTGGACGTACGCCTCGTGATGAAAACTGGAATCCACACTGTGCTGTTACAAAGCTGAGGCAAAAAATCAAAAATATTCATGAGGGCATTAAAACATAGAGACAAATATTTAATTCCCTTGGGCTTCTAAATGTACCATCGAGGCGTCAAGTTGCGAAATATCTTCATTCCCAAGAGAGGTCCATGAGTGTCCCCGGCTCCCAACTCTACCTATGTAAAGAAGAAACAAATAACGCTTCACACCTTAAAATGTCAACATATATCATGCAAGATGTACAGATTGCTGTTTGGTGACAAACACAGGCAAAAGAAAGTGGGCCACTTCAAAGTATTACTGCAAAACAGGCAAGAATACAGCGTACCTCACCCCACCCCTTCACAGAAGTGACTCTTCTCAAAGCCAAATTAATGGTGCCACCTCCGTTTCCATTGTGAGTTGACAAGGAGCCAGACAAAATGGCTGTGTCCTTTGTAGTGAGAGGGGCCTGTAATGGAACATGTAGATCTATATGGCAAATAAGTCAAACAAATCTTTCCTAACAGCTATCACAGACTGGGAACATCAATGTAAACATTAAGCCATTAAGACCTCAGGTGCCTTCTAGAAACATGCTCAAGCATATGCTAGATCAGGTCTTAATGGTAAGAACAAATCTGGAATGAATACTTGCCTCTATGGATTGTGATATATGCATCTTGTTAATTTCCACATGTGGAACGCCACCTCCAACCATCTCCTCATACTCCTCTTCATAACGATCAAAGAGGTCTGTGGCATCGATGCCTACACTGATCGTTCCCTGTAAAGTGGTTGAGAATTGTGATCATTTATAATGGTAAAAGATACCTGCATTGTATTCAGACCACCCTGAAACTTGACACCTTCCCCTCAACGTACCTTCGGGTTGGTCCTTTGTTGAAGTCTTCTCTCCTCCCGCTCCTTCTGCAGTCGCTCGTACTCCTCTCGAATCTCTGCAGGGCTTCTTTTCCTCTCCACTACCTGCAGGAACAGAAAGGATTTGAATACAAAGTTGGTGCAAACATTTTATGTTATTTTGTTTTATTTATTCTGCTAGCAGAGAATACAATTCCGCTTTCCTTTGATGATATCAAATTATCTGCATGTGACTAATTCATAAATACGCAGTAACTTGCTCAAGTTATAACAGAGTGCCAAAACTACAAATGTCTTAACTAAACCTGGAACACTTCCAAGGGATAGAATGTCAGAAAGCAAATACTGTAAAGTGTAATTTAATAGCAGTATCTTTTTTAATTTTATTTTATGAGGATAGTTTAGCAACTGTCCTGAAACGGAAAACTTCACTAAGCTTTTCTTACAGGCTTCCTCCTCACTCTGGTGGAAAAGTCTGTATTCTGAACTTAATTAAAAGCAGACTGTAAATAAAAGAAGTGGCTTTTTGCATCAAACATACTCACCTCCCATCCCTCGACATCAAGTCCTCGCTTGCCATAGATATCATAAATTGCTCGTGCCTGTGGGTCACTAAGCACTAGAAGAGATGGATAACCATCAATAATGCAAACAAACAGTATATTTCATGTTTTTAAATACAGTAAAGTTTCCACAACATATTCAACTCAACCTCAGTTTACAATGCAGCTGTAACAGAAGTAAATGGCACGATAATATGGAAATGAAGACCCGCAGATTGATTGGGAGATGATCAGAATCAACTGATTTTTGTTGGAAAATGTTGCATCACTGGCTCTGACTGGTACCCACTGCTGCTACATATTTCTTTACTAGTTGATACATCCATAATATGCGCAGACTTGATCTTTTCCCTTCTTTTGGTGGAAAATATATCAGCTTAAAAGTTTATAATATAAATTTTTTTTTCTCTACTTTCCCTCCCCATCATTAAGCACAATGTGACAACGCAGCCAATGAAGCTCATTTCCCACTGTGGGTAATTAATAGCCACCAAGGCATTCCTAATAACCCCGTAAGGTAAAAATAACTCAAGCAAAACTACCCTGCTGAACGCGCTCAGTGTTTGACGCTAACAAAGGCTAAGTGGTTGAAAATAAAGCTAGGAGAGCACACAGCCAGCAGTCTGCTGTCTTTCATAGTTATTCTGGTAGATGTATGCAACTCACTTTAGTTTTCAAAGAGAAATCAGAATTATCCAAAGTTGCTATTGAGAGGTCATACCTTTTTAAATATCAGAATTGGCAAAGAAAATTGCAGTTGGTACATGTCCAGAAAAAAGGTTGTCTTACCTTCATAAGCATCATGTACAAGATTAAAAAGAAGCTCTGCCTGCCGTTTTAATTCAGGATCCCGGTGTTTATCTGGATGATACAACATGCACAGTCGTCTGTAAGCTGCTTTCAGCTCCTCCTGCGTGGCCTGAAACATTAAATTATATTAATGAAAAGTATTGAAATAAGAAAAGAAAAAAAATCAATCGAGACAACTGTGACCCCAGTTAGACCTTACATTAAAATATACCCTAGGAAATCCAATCACAATTGACCAACACAAATGCAAGGTATGAACATATTCCACTCAGGACACATTTGAGGGTGGTCTAGGAAACTTCTATTTACATTTTCACCAAAGTTTGAACACAAAAAACACACAAATATAGATGAGGGGACCATCTAATAAGCTAAAGACATCAGTACGATGATAACACATTTCGTTTTACCCAAGAAAATCAGAATAAAACTATGTGTCATTCTTTATCAGGTTTGTGGTGGACCTTTCCTCATATTTTAGGAATCTTCATATGTAATGTAAAGTTTCCAAAAAAAAAAAACAAAAAAACAACGTGTGCAGTGAATCTTTTTGTCTTGTTATTTCTGGCAATTGTCTGATTTTGTCCCCAAGCTCTGACCACTTGTGACTGGGTTTCCCACGACAGATGTTAAGTTTGTTTCAACATTAGAAAAAAACACTATGCATAACACTCAGTTTAACTCACTGATTAAATGACCAAATTATGAGAGAAACTACACTGCAAAATGTTTCTCTGATCATTGTAGCTAGGAGCTCAATTTTACGTGTGATTTTGTTTCTTGTTTACGCTATAGGTTTTACTTCCCAGATAAACTGATAAATTGGTACAATAATTAGACAATTTTTCAATAATCGGCACTGACACAATTTAACCATATGCCACAATTTAATTAAGTTTTAAAGAAATTATTTTACAGATCAACACAATGTTCGTTATGGGATCAAACCATCCCATCTCCTCTTATAAGAGTACACGTTTGTGACGTAATCTCATCAACTACATGTAACTAAGTTACAGTTGGATAGCGACTTGGTTCGGACTCTCCATGACCCCAGTCTGAAACTAACAACAGCAGGTCTGTTCACCAGCTTTGGCTACCAGAATGTCATCAACTCTCTTGCTTCCACAACAGACGACTCGTCCTGGAAAAGCTACACGTCTGCAGACAGAGATGCATCTTTAAATGAATCTGTCACTGCACGCGGATCAAAGTCGAGGGTCACAAGCTAGCCACCGAGCTAAAGAGACACTTAATTATACGAGAAACCGTTGACTAATAAGCGAAGAAAGTTTACACCAGGAATGACACTCGTTGTACAAATATATATATCCATGTTACAACTGCACACTGTACCTCTCTTCGGACATTTAGAAGAGAATAATAGTCATCGTTACTGATCTCATCCTCGTCCAGGGCACACGCCATATTTACGCCCGGTCATTTCTTCTTCTTCGTGTCTTCAAGCTCGCTGCGCTCTCTGGCGCCTTCTCGTGTTTGGGAGGAGCAACGACTGCGCGGTTTTATTTATTTATTTATGATACCTTTTACGCGCAAACTTAAATTGTTGTTGTTTTTTTTAAAGGGAAAACAAAAGTTTCGGACGTTCATTAGTAGTACGGAGATTGTAAATGATCGTGGTATGTTTTCAAACACTGTTTAATATGTGTACAGGGTCAACAGTAGAGTTACATTTGCACACAACAGAAAAGAGTTATTATATGTGTGATTACGGCTGAAATTATTAAATAAATTAAGCATGTAATTTTTGCGCAAATTGCGTATACGGTGCTAATTTGCATTTGAGGGAAAACATATTAAAATATTTGACAATTCATCTATATTTATTGCTCATATTAAGAAGGCTCATATATGCCTTAAGTCTGTAGGGATATGGACTTCATCACATCCAGCTGGAAGCAATTAAGGCGACGGCGAGAATAGCCTGTAAATACATTAGGTGTTTTATAAGTTTATTATAAAAGTCCTGGCGGTATAAACAAACCTCCACGGACAGGCGCACGTGCTGCAGGCTGCAGAGGAGCTGTTCTTTCAGCACCACCACCTCCAAATCCACTCTTTTGACACGCAGTTCCTGTTTACACACAGCTGCTCACGCGAGTAAAACGCTGTCATCTGTAATTTCATTGCCCGTACCTGCTTTAATCACATGTGACATATCCAAAAATAAAAACTGAAGACGCTGACGGGATACTGGAGTTGAAACAACTGTTTTAAGTCGATTTCGTCATGTAAGTTTTGGTGGGGCTTTCACGTGCAGCCATCAGTGGCCGCACAAGAGGCAGAACCAACATCTGCTGGAGATTCCTCAAATACACGAGAGTGTCTTTGACACTTCCTGAGGAAAAGGAGCGAGAGACAGAAAACACCAATGTCAAAGCTCTTAACACCTTATGTACTCTGTGGTAAAAAAAAAAAAAAAAAGACCACGCCTGGTCTGACTGATGTTTAAAGCACGTATACATTTTGCTAATCAGCTCTGTGCTTCGCCCTGAGTCTTCAGTTCAACCCATTACCGCAAGCTTTGCCTTCGTTTCGGAATTTAGGACCAATGGACCTTGTTTACACAAGAGTATACCTTGCACTGGAGATACAACAAGATTTCATTTTAGGGTAAAAATGAACCCAAGACAAGAGTAGGGTTTTAAAACGACATGTGGGTATTTGACTGTTAAGAGTTGTGGAGAAGACCTCAAATAAGTTGTAATTGGCAATATGTGCCCGTGACTCCATGGAAACCCATAACTCGCCCTAATTAGTTGAAAAAGATCTATAAAAAATGTGTTTTCCCCTCCCTCTTTTGTTATTTGGGTTATTATAGCGAAACACTGACTTTCACGTTGTTTTCAATTCATAGTAAGAAAAGAGAAAGAAAGATACAATAAATTAAAAAATAAATAAATTAAAAAAAAAAAAAAAGCTGGGCTTGTGGTGCGAAGGTGAGGGGAGTTGTGCTGTTCTTCCATCCCGGAGCCTCTCCGTCACTCACCGCCTCACAGCCAATAGTAAGTTCTCCTCGGTCGGACCGACTCGCCGCTCGCTGCTCCGGTCCCTCCTCGTGCTGTCCTCGCCGTGCACGCGCGTGGTACCCACGGTCGTGAGGAGGAGGAGGATGTTGCGCGTGAAGGGGAAATGGCTGCCGAAAACAAGCCGGAAGGTAAGAGAAATATAATGGGATTAATTTTTACTAGTATGCCCGCGGTGTGTGTGCGTATGTGTGTGTGTCTTTATTGTATTTGTTATTATTATTATTATTTTCTAAGAACAGCTGTAACTCCGCGCGGAGACGACACGAGCGCGAGGACGAGTGGAGAGGTTTTCGGCGGAAACGGCTCCGCTGTTTTTCTGTTTTTCCTCCGAGCAGGCAGCTAAAACGTGGAGACATCACTAGCCAGCTAATATTAGCTAGCCACTATTCCCAGCGTAGCCCACATTTAAAACACGCCACGGGGACGAGCAGTCAGCGTGGGTAAAAGTACCGCTTTTTGTCGGCTTTTTTTCCACGGGTGCCTCTTGTGAAATGACGAACAATTCAAGTTGTGAACAACAAGGCTAAGTTAATGACAACATGTCATTGGCATCGACTAACTTCTTCCCTCATCACCCAGCTTGTTAGTTTATCTGCCAACGCGGCGTTCTTCTATATTTGTAGCTTTGGAGGCACTAAAATAATCCGTTAGACGTGTGAGGTTTGTAATTTGTAAGTCTAGTTTTTATTTTTTTTTTATTTATTGTTCCCTTGTCTTGGAGAGGGGTCGTTCAGTTCCCCCTTGAAGCGCGAGAATTTTCTTTGGCATTCAGCGACTAGTGTTTACGAGCCAGAAGTGATGTATTTTTCAAGCGAGGGACTGTTGTGTTTTCCAAATGCCAGTTAATACTACTTGGCCTATATTTGGTCTGAAACAGAGGTATCAAATCGTTGTGGTGCCTGCTCCGCTTGCAGTGCCCTATCGCGCTTGAAATGCCATCACACTAGAGGAAACAGGGAGGATGGAGATCAGGATTTCCAGCAGCCTGCCCATTACACTACACTTTACACATAAGACAGAATGATGACTCCCCCCTCCTCCTTCTCCTCCTCTTGGTTGATTTCATACGCTCTCTAACTAAAAAAATGAAACGTACCAGACTCAATCATTTCCTTTTTAGTGGAATATTTCATTTCAACTCCTATGTATGAGAGATCTGCTCTGATTCAGAAAGGCTCATGGAAATTTTGGGTAAGTGATTAACCAAAAAAACCTGCACAAAAATAAAAGCAAGATAGACCAATGTTATGTCGTTTTAAAAGGGAGTAGTTTTCTAGGCAGCTTTTTACAGTTAATAGTATTTGATAGTAACTTGGTCTAGTTGTCTAATTACATTGTCAGCTTCATTTGATACAAATGCATTTTATTAAAATGGCTATTACAGTCAACACTTGACATTGTTAACCTTATCTGTATGTTTAATAGTGTTTACTGTCCATATGTGCTCAGTTTTTCTTTACTATGGTAATTTTTTGGCACATTTATAACTTTTTTAATGAGCCGAGTAAAATAATATCTCATTATGCTCTTTCTTTTTTGCTATACTTTTTATATTTATTGATTTATATAGGCCTTAGGGTAAAGCTAAAGAGTGAACTTGTACTTTAAAATTGGCTGCATAAATAGACGAACAGAGAAAAGGAAAAAAAAAAACCTCATAGTCCAGATGTTTCAGAGCAGTTCTTAACGCTTTGTTGCAGGCTTCAAAATTAAACAAACCTCTTTCAGACTTTCCTGTCAGTAACCTCAAATGCAAGTTCTTTTTGATGTGGATTGAATGTAATTTTTGAAATTGTCTGTATCCATATGAAAGGCAGTGATAAAACATTGGGATTTTAGTTGTTTGGATGTCAGTGTGCCAACCTTTAAAACCAGTACCACCAGGGGGTGCTAGTGAGCTGAAGAAACACTTAAATATAAGGCTCCGTCTGGACCAATGACAGAAAAAAAAGAAAAAAAAGAAAAAGACATCTGGTTTTGTGATGCTAACGACTTCACTGAGGTGTACAGTCATAATGTAATCCTCAGCATAGATGAACTTAACACATTAGCGGTAGCTGATAAGTGTAATGGCTCTCCAACACATGGAGCTCTCCCAGAAAACCCTGACTTGAAAGTCCCGCTGCTGAGCCGGTCAAGTTATTTTCAGTGTTCCTGGGAGGCCGGTCAGTGGAAAAAGAAAGAGGAGGAGGGAGGGGAGCATATACGAGAAAGAGATTGCTTCATACCTTTATGTAAATGCCATGTCGTCCTATGCAAACCTGGTCCTTGAAGCTTGCACGCATAGCTCTCAGAAGTCTTTGCTCTTTCTCAGGTTTAGCTGCTCTTTATATGTAAGTGACAGATTTTTCGGTGAACATGATTATTTCAGTTTTTGGATGACATCTGCCTGTGTGCTTAGTAGCTACTGAGAGAGCTGAACATTGTTTCATCAACCTTTTGTCCTTGTGGCGTGAGGGCACATTAATGGCTCATGATGCCCCTTAACAAGTGAGGCTTGCATCTCATGTTAAACCCAGTGGCCGTGACCCAGACTTACTCTGTCGTATAATGTTTACATCCTGGAGAATTTCTCTCAAGCCTAACTGATTGTCCCAGGCCCTTAGGGATATTTTTCCCCTTCCCTTCACACTCATAGGAAGCTTTAAATGTGTGTGTGTATGTGTGTGTTGCTTTAAGTATAAGGCCAAGAGGGCACAGAAAGGACAGGGTTGATATGTCTTACAGTGACAGTGCTCTGGACCAAACTATAGCCTCCAGTCTTAAAAATCTGCCAGACCAGAGACTTATACAAATACTCCAGTACAAGAGTCATATGTAAGAAATGAAGCAAAGAAATTTGCAAAGACAGGCTTTGGATTTTTATTAGTCTTCCAGGTTGGATCTCCTTTTTTTTTTTTTGTGGTCCTGGCACAACTTTGTACCATATTTGCATTTATTCAAAATGAGATAAATGCAAATCTGATGACATAGGGATAGTTAACTGATACATAAAGCACACACAGGTGTGTTTAACTGCATACATTTATGGATCATATGGTAGTCGGACTTCTGTGGCAGCAGGAATGATCAACAAAAGTTTTTTTTTTTTTTTTTTTTAATAAACTTACAGCCTCCTGTATTTTCAACCAAGTCCTGTTTTAAAAAAAATTTTCCTGATGTTATCATTTCACTCAAAGTTCAGGAAGAAGCAGCAGCAAAAAAAGATCAAGTAAGCACGCAGTCAGCCATTAACTCACAAAACTGCTTGTGCAGCAGTGGTATAAAAATTTCTCCACTCTTTTATGAAGAGGGATGAATTTAACCTCTTGATGGTGGACGTCTTGCTCTTCATTTTTTGCGTTGAATCAGGTGCCACGTATTTGCTCAGCCTTTTAATTGGATTAATGGCGTACGGATGGATGCTGCTCAGGTCCAGACTGTGGTTGCTGAGACGTGTCGCTCCTAAAGCCTGCATGTAACAGACCTTTATGGACTGCTTTGCACGACCTCTGCTGATTGATTGTATTGAATCATTCAGTTTACCTCTCAAGCAATAAGAACCATTACTGACCCGTATCAAACCAGGTCGCAGCTGCAGTGACCCTCAATAATGACTATTTGCTCATAGGGATAAAAATAATAAGCTGGTGGAAGATTTGACTCCTTATTAGGTGACAAAGACATTTAAAACGGTTTTTTAAACGCTATTCTTCTTTTGTGATTGTTATTGTCGTTGTTATTTCCATTATAATTTACCTAACGGTTTCTTTATATTTTATATGTATTTCAATATACTGTTTAGTCTTTTTTAATATGCTTGATTGGGGACTGGGCTTAGTTCAGACTGGGAGAATGCTTCTTTTCCTCGATTTTTCTCTACTTTTCTCTTTGCCTCCTGAAGGACTGAAGAAAGTTCGTAATCCGGATCGAATGTACAGATCAGCAGTGTGTTATGCTGGCCATGGTCCACCTAAGAGTATCAGTGATGACACAGAGACAAACAGTAAGAGTCAGTTATTAATACTGCTTTGCTGCTCTAAGACGCCAGTAGCTGGCCAATCTATTATTCATTCATCAATTCATTTATTTACCTCTCGATTTCATCCGTCCCCATGCCCCCGCCTTGTTTTGTCCCCCTCCAACACAACACCTCCTGCGGCTGCTCTGTTGATTGAAGTGTCTGCTTTACAGGATCACGCTGTCAATAGCTGAAGTGTTGTCGTTAACTAAGAGTGATTGTTTCAGGTTGAGGCCAGGGGATCAGGACCTGAGCAGACCCTCAGAGAGAAAAGCTTGAGTTTGAGCCATCAATTACAGCCCCGTACTTGCTTTTTCTCTGCTTTTCTTCAATCTGCGTTTGATAGAGAGGACTCGCTCCACAATGAAAGTAAAGTTAAATTGTCTAGGTTGAAATTATTCATGCCTCTCCAAAAAAAAACCCAAAAAAACAAAAAACCCAAAACAAAACAGCATTCTATGATATTCAAACAAATTAATATATGCCTGGGCTGACCCTCATTTCATTTGTGCTTTATGAGAACTGTAGACCAGGGGCAAAGACAAAAAAAAACAACTAACAAACAAAAAACTAAACATCTCAGAGGCTTTACAATTTTAAAAGTTTCTATTTCTGTGGGAATTCCTTCTGTATGCTTATAATTCTGCACACAAGCTCAATTTCCAGCCATGACCAAAACAAATCACTGAGAAATATAGGTCAAAGTCTTGACTTCATTTGCGGTGAATTTCCCTTCATTCCTCTTTAGAGAATGTTTCTGAAGTTTAGCATTTGTCTTTATGCGCTGAAGAAACCGTCTCCGGCGAAGCAGATTGTTTCTCAGCAGAAAGGAGCCCCTTTACTGTTAATGAATACACCAGCCTCTTCGCTGCTGGAAGACTCTGTTGATCTAGACTAGAGACTGCGTAATTAAGTGTGCTCATGTATTGTCATTTCTAAATAGAGAGCCTGAAATCAGCCCCAACCCCTAGTTAGGCTTCTGACTGTGTTATCTACCACTGGAAGAGCTCGGCTGCACCACATTGTTTGGGTATTTTCAGCACAGTATTTGGAGAGATTTAATGGCAGGGGACTACTTGTGCAGATCTATGAAACAGGGTTGTAGACTGTAACAGATACATTGTTGATAGACTTTTGTGTTACCCCCTCATGTGTGACAGCAGTGACTGACAATATGTTTTGCCAGTCTTGCTATTTTCCCTCATGTTATTGCGTGGTATTACACTATCCTGTCCCCCATGTCACACACTCTGTTTATTGCGTTCAGCCTGGAGGGTTTTTTTCTTCCTTACCAGGAGGACACTCTGAATACAGCGGTTCAAACAGGCAGGCAAGCCATTGATCTGAGTAATCGTCTGAGTAATTGTGGTCATAGTTATGACACAGAAAGAAGGTTTTTTTTGTATGCATTTGTAAGCAAGAGGGAGAAAGTAAAAAAGAGAGACAGAGTGAGAGAGGTAGCTCACCTCTGCTCTCCTTGAGATGGGATTTTTATGGATGGGTGAGCTTGGTGAGGGCTGAGAACACATAAAGAGTCATTTTCAGTTTGTTGCAGGCAGTTAACCATGTGTGCATGTTTGTTGAACTTCCAGTAATAGGCCCAAGCTTATTTATTTCTTTATTTTCTTAGCTGTTTGACTTTTTGACAGTCTTTCTTTATTATGCTACATTACACTATAGTATTGAAAAACCAGAGTGTGTCTAGTGTTGCCTCCGATAGAATATAAACGGTGTAATTATAAGCTGTGAAAGCTGCCCTACTGCACACAAAGCATCTTGTTCAGTTGTAGCACAAATTAGAAGTGTTGTCCAGCGTGATTCTCACAAACGTCTCTGTCTTACATTGACTCTTTCCATCCTCCAAGTAGGAAAAACAAAAAACACCTTTTGCAGCATTTATAACAGTTTTTGTGTACATTGCAGGTCAAACACTCATCCTAGATGTTATTTCCAGAGGGCATTAACTGCTCTCTTTGTTTTGGGTTTTCTTTGTTACACAGCAGCATGAAAGCTAAGGTCACTCAGACTTACTTTTTTCTTTCTTGTGTACAGCTAGCAATTTTACTGTATGTAAGAGTGTTATTGAACAGGCTATGGGGCAAAAAGATAATTGGCTTCCGAGTTCTATGCTAACACGTGTATTTTAAGAGTCTACACACTCCTCTCTGTGTTCCCATCGAGAGTCATCGGGCTGTGGGGAGACCAGCCCTCAGACGAGAGGCATTATTGTCATGACTGCCAAGGAAATCTGACACCAGTAAAGTTGTCTTGTGTTGTTGTAAAGCAGCTCCCACAAGTAGTGGGCTTTAGACTTTGATTTAATCAAGTGTTCTGTTCACTTGCATCCAAAAGCTACCAGTCTTACTTGCAGGGTTGAAAATTGATCTTGATTATCAGCACTATGACCTTTTTTGTCATTGTTAGGAAAGGCCAGATAATGCAGATTTTAATGCTGTCTAAATTCTGACTCCTCTAATCCTGTCTCTGTAATAAGCAACAATGGAAACTGTCAGAAAAAAAAAATAAGTGGACCCCAAGATAGTGGTAGAAGCCTAGAACTCAAAGTCCTAGGCTTCAGTTGTTGAACATCAAACCAAGTCTGTTGCCTTTTGGAAATAAGTTCTGTGGACTGATAAAATTTAAACTTTGCACATTTGGAGGAAAATGGCAGGGAATTTTAATGAAAAGAACATGTCTTTAGTTTTTAAGCAAGGGGTGGATCGATCATGCTTTGGGCTTGTGGTGCAGCCAGTGCCAGAGGGAACATTTCTATGGCAGAGGAAAGAATTGATTCTATTAAATATCAGCAGGTTATGGAAACAAACATCATAATGTCTGTAAAAAGGCTGAAAATGAAAAAAGGATGGCTTCTACGCATAATGGCATAATGATCCTAAAACACACACCAAAATTCACAATGGACTATCTCAAGAGGTACCAGGGGGTGATGTGGCCTTGCAGATTCACGACCTAAATGTTTGAAAAATTAATGAGCAGAGCTTGAAAGAGCAATGCATGCACGAATGCATGCCCAAGGAGACCCAAACCAACACTTCTGGTTCTTGTGTTTTTTTTTAAGAGGCAGTAAAGAAGTAAAGATATAATCAGAATATATTTATATTAAAGTAAGGTTACATCTTAAACTTTATGTCTTTTGGAAAAGAGTTCCACAATAATTTGCTAAATTATTTATCACAAAAGGGATTTTGACCGTTGGTACTCAAAGTTTTTCATATCACTGTAGTTTGCTTTATTTGGAAGATTAAGCTGAATCATAGGCAACTGTTGAAATCTGAAGACCAATATCCTGAAAAATCCATTTTCATATCCTGCTGTAGGTTGAACACAATGTTTACATCCCCTGCTCATTTTTTTTATTTTTTTTTACATCTCATCCAGATTTATTGCTTTTACAACGTGACTGCTCTTTCTTGGTTATCTGACTTTTTTTCTGCTTTTACATTTTTTTTTGTCATCATATATACTTTTTGTACTTCTGCCAACAATGTGTTACTGCTTTACACTTGTTTTGCTGTGGTCTGATCTGTTATTGGTTTGACATTTGGCCTCCTATAGATTTGGTCTTTATATACAACATGAATTACACACTCTTATTGTCATTTGCCATGTTTGTCGTCATAGTCCTGCTTGTCGTGAATTATATTTTAGAGATACATCATTGTTAATATGATAGAAATTGCATGCAAGACAGAGTAATATGTTTTAGTAAAATGCAGCAATTTAAAACAAATGTATATCTTGGGATTTTCCTCCCTCCTGCCTACGTGAGAACTGACCAGGGCAGAATTTTGAAGTGAGACTTAATAGATTATAGCTTCAATTTTTGTGATTTCATCATCCAACTTGATGAAATATGTCTGACTTAAGCTCATATAGCTAACCAGGCAAATTTTTGAAACCACACTCTTAAAGGATTTTTAGTCTAGCCCGATGGATGGATGCCATCCAGTGTAATGATAACAGACTTTGCCTGAAGCAAAATTCAGTTGCACAGCTCTTCTTACTGGACAGAGATGAGAGCCAGTTGTTCTTCAGTGACTCACCTCCTACATGGTTCAGCTATAGCTACAGTTACACGGGTCTCCACATTTATGAGCCATATTAGCCACTAAGCTGGCGTTGGAGGTGTTTGCATTTAAACCATTGCTTTAGATATGCACCGCCAGCAGCGATTTCTTGAATGATCTATAGCCAAAACATTAGCTTGCAATTTCTCCACAATGTGGGCACAGATTAAAAAGAAAAACTGTCACTCCCAGAGCGCTCCCAGACAGAGACGGAAGAGAGAGGGTTTTGCGTTCAGGGCTCAGATATTGATTAAAGATTTGTTTTTGTCAGCCTTTCCAGTCTCATGACCCTCGCTCTCATCTCTAGGGTGGGGCTGGAACAAGCCAGCATGACGGCCCAAGTGTTTGCTTAGCAGCCAGGATCAGTGATAATCCAAACATCAGCACTGAGAAATATATATCTCTATAACTGGGGTAATGTAAATTATGGAGCCGTGCGCACATACCGCCACTGTTCAGCACAAACATAGCCTGTGATTGTAACATAAAAGCTGCAAACCTTTGTATTGAAGAGTGTTCCCCTCCCTGTTTAGCTTTTCGTATGTGAGCTTGCTCATCAAGACCTGGAAAGTAATTGGCTGCAGTGTGCCAGCTCAGCTCAGCACAGCCTCTCATGTAACAAGCTCTTGTATCAGCCTGTCTTGCACTTTACTGTTTTTACAACCAAATAGTAGTTTTCTATGTATCACTCTCTTGGTTATAGACAGTCAATAAGACTCGTGTTTAAAATCTAAAATAATATTGAACCTTAATGCAGGAGCGTCTGTAGCAAATGAAAAAAAAATTAAAAATAAATAAATACATAAATAAAAATGTTTTGATTTTTCTTTAATCAGTTTATAGTTAAGTATAAAAGTTACAGTTTCAAAGCAGAACTTTTTTGGGTAATTTCTGTACGCCGTAATCGAATCATACGATTTGATTTGGAAGCGCTTAACTATTTTAAACTTACTCCAGATTTGGCATCCAAAGTCTTCCTCCCGGGGCTGTTTTCAGCTTATGCACAAATTGCAGAACTGCACTGTGGATTTCCATTACTTTGTGGACATATCTTTAATTACCAAGCAATATTTTGTTGGAAGTCCTCTCTTCCAGTGAGTAAAAAGGAATCAAAGACATACAACAGCTCAAATATTATTAGTAAATGAGATCTGAAAAAACCAAATTATTATGAGAATGCAATACTGTAAAATAAATAAATAAAGAAAAAAGAGCTCAGTGTTTTTGGGTTCACATTTATGTGTTTTGAGGGCGTCATTAGAACTGTTGAAGGCCAAAACTGAAGGCGAAGACTGAACATCTGAAATTGCAAATCTAAATTACATGGTTTATTTAAAAGTGAAAAGCACAGCACACTCTTCAACATGTTATCCTTAAATACATTCATCTGTATCCCAGCCTGATAAAACTAATACAAGTACATTGTGAACTGTGATTCTGACTTCAGAAAATGTGACTAGATTTGTGAAATTACACAGGATATGCACTTTTAAAATTCAAATGTCTTAATTCATATGCTCAATATTTGCAAACCCTTTCCTGTCACTTTTGTGTTTGTCTAGTCTATGATCCATAGACATCAACAGATACTTGGCATGTCTCCTGGCGATGCATTGCCAGGCCTGTACTGCAGCCACTCATTTCTTGCTTGTTTTGGAGGCTTTTTGCCCTCAATCTGGTTTTCAGCAAGTGAAACACATGCTCATTTGGATTGAGGTCAGCTGACTGACTTGGCCCATCAGAACCATTTCACAGAATGATCGGATAATGAAAGCCAACACTTTAAATCCACAGTTTGAATTTCATAGTAAACGCAGTGGGTTGGGGTATTTCAACAGATCTGTTTTTTTAAAACTGACAAAAACACATCAGAAACTGTACGTTTTCATAACAAATACTTGGTATTTGTATGTTTTCATAACAAGTCTTTTTTGAGACTAGAGGTATAAGAAGGACACACATCAGCAGACTACAGGTATAAGTGACAACCCCAGGGTAACCAAAATTGTTCCTCAGAGATGGGTCCTGGGGTTCCTTTTATTCATTTAATTATTGTTATTATTTTAACAGTCTTGATCAAATTGTATCTATCCATACATTTTCTGTACCTGCTGAATCCATTTCTGGGTCACGGGGGTCTGCTGGAGCCATTCCCAGCCCATAGCAGGGGTACACCCTGGACAGATCCCCAGTCCATCGCAGGGCAACATATACAACGAACAACCACGCACACTCTCACTCATACCTATGGGCAATTTAGAATTCTCAATCAACCTAATGTACATGTTTTTGGACTGTGGGAGGAAACTGGAGTACCCAGAGGAAACCCATACAAGCGCGGGGAGAACATGCAAACTCCACACAGAAAGACTCCTGCTGGGAGTTGAACCAGGAACCTTCTTGCTGTGAGGCAACAGTGCAAACCACTAAGCCACCGTGCTGCAATCAAAATGTAGAAAATGTTAAATTTCACTTTTATGCTATGGATATGATGATACATTGCTTTGGTTCAACACCTAAGATCTGTCAGCTATTACTGTCTGGATACTGTATGTGATTTAAAATGCCACTAAAACTAAAATTCATGGCATTCCCAAATTCAATATGAATGCTTCTCAATGTTCCACTTACTTTCCTTATTCAGGGATATAAGACGGAGATGCTACACTAATAATTACACTGAAATCCAAATTGATGATTGTTTCTCCTTTAGACTCCAGAGATCACATTCAGCAAGTAGTTAAAAAAGGGAAATCTTGTCTTTCCTTTGAGGTTAAAAAGAGACTTGTTTCTTAGCTTTGCTATATAAATACAATCTTATTTACATGATGCACTATTAAATTATATAAACCCATGGAGTATAATCTGCTATGGATCTCTGAGGTTCATCACACATCTTAACAACTGCAGGTTATGTGCTCAGGTTGTATGGTCTACTTTGTCTTACTCTACACACTGACACGGCCATATTTTCATATATGGGGCTATTCTTGGTCTAGTCCTAATTTATCTACAGTACTACATCCTTCCAAAAGGAATGGGAAGTTATTGTCTTCTTTCCAATGAATTATTCCCTTTATCTATCCCCCATGCCCACATTGAATTGGGAAAAAAAGGCATTTAAATGTTCTACTCCCTCTGTGTGGAGTCAGCTGCAAAATCACCTGAATCTTCAGGAGCTGGTGTCTCTGAATGAATAAAATAATTCTTAAACAAAGTGTGGGCACAGATATCTGCTTGTAAATGTGGTGTTTAATATACCAAGTTTTTTTCTTTTTACATTGTTTAAGCTTTTGATGTACTATAATATTATGTTTTGTAGTTTTTAATCAGATATTTATATGTACCTATTATTTTGTCAATGGTCTATGTATTTCTGTTGAGCCTGCTGGGTAGGTTTGATAGAACAGGTTTCTCTTGGCACTGTATATAATGTGTATTAGGCAACCAGGTTTGTTGAAATAGCAGTAAAAGGAAAAAAATAAGACACCAACACAATTTTCTTTGCACTAAAATGCAAATAAATAAAAAAATACATTGTCCATAAAGGGCAGTTTCATAAAGTGTTGTGAGAAAGAGTGAGTTTCTGATGAAAATGTGTCATGGTGTCATTGGGGAACACAGTGAACACAGCTTCAGTGCTAAAAACATGAACTCTTGCCAGGGTTTTCACATTTAAAATTGTCAAAACAGCATTCTTGCAGTTGTATTAATAGTATGCTAGGGAGTTCTGAGTTTATGCCTATCCAAAGAGACACTTCTCATATTTTGGACGAGAGGAACATTCAGAATTTTGGGGGTGGGAGGGATGCTAGAAACGACAGGGCGAGTGACAGAAGCTCAGAAGATAATGATAACTCTGCTGTGGGCAGCGGCATCTCCCTCAGCATTTGCTGTTGAGAAACTCTTTTGTTTATTGTCCTTCCTAATATTGAAATGATACCTCCCTTGGCTTTATGTCAACATGCCTGTCAGCAATCTAGCAACTCCCCTGTTTGAGTGAAAACCTGATTTCAGATGTGTTCATGCAAAGTTAAGACAATAACATTATGATATAAACCCAGTTACAAAATACTGCGTACTGTGTTCATTACAAAGAAAAGATGAGCTGATTAGAAAATAATTATGTATTGTATTTATGTGAAATTGTACAGTCAGAATGTTAAATGTACTGAGAATTTCTGTTGTTTAATGAGTTCAGCTGATCTGAAAATAATTGTTAGTAGTATGTTTAAAAAAAGATGAGACATGGCAACTAAAGAGTGCACTTGAATGTGTAACATGCTGGGAAGATCTTTTAGATGTGAAGATGTAAAGATAAGGAAGGACTTAAGACTGATTGGAACTAGTTCAACAACTACAGCTGTGCTAGTAAATGTTAAGAAGTGTTAAAGTTGTATGATTTTTCAAAGAAAATTTCCCTCAAAAATGCTGTATTTAAAAAAATATAAATTTTGGTATAAATGATTAGGTGTACATGTATTCTTCTAAGAGAAGCTGGAGAAATACAAAATGCCTGTATGTAAAGCAGGAGGTTAAAATCCAGTAACGAATGGGTGTGACCTTCAGATTCTCAGACTCTGCTGCATTAAAGATATATATGAAAAGTTTAAAAAAAATTGTACAGGTTCAGATATACTTGTGAAAGCCAGAGTCAAGGAACACATTTTAATTATTGCATCCAAAGATGCAAGTAAAAAAAAAAAATCCATCATCCGCTGAAAGTTACATTAATCAACAACCCTGAAACGCCTCCGCTTTCTCTGTGCCAAAGCTATTTTAAGATGAACTGAGGCAAAGTGGAAAATTGTCCTGTTGTCTGCCTGATTATTATTTGAAATGGTTTTTGTAAATCACGATCGCCACATTTTCTGGACTGAAGAGAAATGGAGCCATCCTGCTCGATATGCGCACACAGCAAGATCCATGTCCATGATGGTATAGTGTAGCAACAGTGCACATGGCATAGATAACTTTTGGCACATAAACCCATGAATGGACTGATGGTGCTCAATAACATATTCTATTTTGAGCAAAACACGTTGCCACCTAGATGATGTCTTTTTCAGGAAGCATAGGTGGTGAATTAAATTAAAGCCTAATTAAATTAATATAACAAAGGAGACCCCAAACTACAAAAAACAGGTCCCAGGTCCCTCAAGAAAACATGATGCAACACATTAGTAAACATGCCACTGTTTGTCTTTTAAGTATGTTGCATACATGAAACTCAACATGACAATACATATTCCTTTTAATTTAACATTGCAGCATTTGTTTCTTTTTATTTTCTCATTCGATGTGTAACATTTAATATGCCATTGAACTATTTCCAATTAAGCATAATCTATTACAAGTCATTCCATCCTGTTTGTATTTACATTTTACACAGCATCCTAACTTTCATAGAAACAAGGTTCTAGTTAAAACCTAGTTTCCTGCAAGGTTTACACAAGCTTCTGAATTAGTTGCTTGACAGGACACACATTATAAATTAAGAAGCTATTAAGCTTTTCATGTACACAGTATATTTATCTAGTGGCAGTTTGGCAAAAAAACTTGCAATGACCAGTGGGCTTTTTAGGCTATTATTATTATTATTATTGCAAACAAATAAGAGATTTTATTTCGCTTGTCAAAGACCTCTTTACTATTCCTACTTGAAATATTTTAGCCTGTTAGGGATAGAATAGAGATATCCTACAGATTTCTGTCTATACACACTCAGTGAGAAAATCCTCATCCTCACTTCAATCTTGTGTCAATTGTGTCAGAAGAGGGTGCGCCAGAGGGAAGCATTGAATCCTGAGTAATCTGTGCAGAGACAGGCTCGCCTGCTGCTACTGCGTTCTGTCAGTCGCAGATCTTCAGTGTACATCTCGGTAGGAGATGTCCAAGGTTTGGCACTTGCCCATAGGCGAAAATCATTGGTTGCGGTAGGAAAAACAGAAAGATGGACTTGCTAATTGTTTAAACTTTAAAAGATTAGGTTGCTCCCTTCCTCCCTTGGTCCACTGTCCCTGACATCTCTCATATAGCTGCTGCTGAAGGGCTGGATACCTACTTTTAATTCAACATTTAAATGGTTTTATTTAAATATTAGTATTTTCTGAAATAAGATTAAGTTGTCAGAAGATGTTAAATTTGCAGATAACATGTGTTTTTTTACATTGGGAAATCAGTGAGTTTAGATTAATGTGAAGTCTTAAAGTGAGTTATTTCAGTAGCTATTTTCTGACTCGTACTAATTAATGACAGTCAACAAAAACAAAAAAGCGGGCTTTTTATTAGGATTTCAGGAATGTATATGATATGAAAGAGAAGATAGAAACAGTACATGTTAACTGGTCCCACTGGCAAATACTGTAATCATAGTAAATATTAACAGAATACCCAGAGGTATATGCGATCTATCATCATTCTGACTGAAAATACAGACATATGATTTCTTTGGCCATTTCAGTCAGCCACTTTGCAAGGGTTAATTTAAGATCAAGGTCATGTTGGGATCTAGAGTGTTTTCTCCATTGCAACACAGTGGATAGATGGCAGCAGCAGCATTTCTAACCCATATGTTTTATATGTGGTAGGACGTAAATTTGGAAATAAAGTTTTAAATATAGTAGTTAGCAGTATTGAAGTGAATAAAAGCAATTGTATTTTTTTTTATCAACAAACCTTTTCTTTTGATGAAGTTATGATATTTAACATGAGGATACCAGAAAGCATTGTGTAGGGTATCATGCTGGCAATAGATAATACCTCTAAATTTGGTACAAACATTCTGTTTTATGAAATTTATAATACTCATAGTTTATATTATGTACATTAAGTATCTACTTGATTCTCTTCTATCTCTTCTGTTCACATGCCCAACAAAGCTGTTCATATTCCTATACTATCTAATTTTTCTTATAAACCATAAACTAATATATAATAAGTCCAAAATATGGTACACTGAGAGAAGAATATTTGTCTTAAGTACTATGTTTCAAACTTCCACATTGTTTATCAGATGTCGCTACACACAGAAGTTAAATACAACAGTTATATTTTCACTTAAACTGATTGCAAAATCATACATGGATCCTCCACTCAGGGGACACAACTGGTGACTCTCATCTACACAAAGAAGCAGTTATTTGTCCAAAAAGTAATTAGGGTTATAGCAGGTGCTATATTTAATTTTTATTTTGTTAATAACAGCACGCATTGAAGAAGTAGATAAACACCCCAGCCCTAATCTGAGTGCGAATCTGCTTGTTTTTATTTGTTTCTGCTAATTTACATTTTAAGTTGCAGCTGTATAAAAAAATAGTCTATACATAAAAGGAGCTTTCTTTTTACTCTTTCTTTTGTTCCCCTCTGATCACTCAGCTGCAGCGTGTTCTTCAGTTTTGACAATAAAACTGCTCTTGTGGTGCCATGGAGCAGATGCTGTATGTGATTCTTAATTGGGCAAAGCGAATGATTGCGTGTGCAGCTCTTATAAAACAGAGTCTACATGTAGAATTACAGGGACAGGCAGATATGGCAAGTCCTATAGATCTGCTCTTACGTTCCTTTAGGGACGGTGATGTTCCACCTTACTCATTGCAGTCAGAGGCTTCATGCCAGCTCCATCTCTGTGGATCATCTGTGCTGAATTTTCCAAATGGTTGTTCCTCGGCTGTGGGAGTGTAGTCTTTCTATGATAGACAGTGAGCAAGCTGCAGAAACTCTCTCTATACCTTATAATGAAGTGCACTACTGGATTATTTGTATTGGCTTCATGGTGCTATTTTGCTTTAGCTGAACTTTTTTTTCTCTTTTCTTAAAGTCAACCACTGATATCCCCAGAGATCCATAGTCAGCACTCATATACAAGCTTTTTTCCTCCCCTATTTCTCACTTACTCTTACTTGCTCACTTTCTCCTAACCTACAGTTATATAAATGCAAAAGAAAGCGATCAGTGCATGATATTTGTTTTCTTGTTGTAATTTATTTTTAAGCTTTATTGCATTAAAGATAAATGCGGTATTTAGCATTACCTTCAGTGAATTTATTTACATTCAATTTACACACATTAAAACTGAGTAATAGAAATATTTCACATGCTGGAACACTCCCTGGATTAACCATCTCCACACCCAAGATTTGCAGTGTTATAGTCTTTAATGCATCAGAATTGTAGTAATGGTAGAATTAAAAAAAAAAAAAGTTTCGAAGCTCGTAGTTTGTGAGAATATGAAAAAACAAACTCTACCTGCAGCTGTAGAGACAAGAAAACCTCATTAGTTGTTCCTTCCTAAAGCTTAAATATCTTCTCAGTGACACAGATTGATGCCAGTCTCGTTTCAGCTTTTCTGATGAACTGCTCTTTGTTCACATAGACTTGTTCCACCTGCTGTTACTTTAATATTGTTTTTATTATTATTATTATTTTTTTTATTTTATTTTTTTTACAGATTTTGTAGCACATTTTCTAACTTAAAGAAAAGGCTCACCCCTGGACTCACTATTATTGGTAATCATTACCTTTTGTATTTAAACTAGTGTGAATGGTCGTATCCTTCTTTTGAATATCCTTACTATGATTATTGACATGTGTGCCTCGAGTGTATCTTGTATTAATTAAATAAACACCCCATAGAAATATTTTAAACTCAATGTTTTTTTCTTCCTAAACAAATGTTTGTTCACTCTCGGGCCATCTACATATTTCATCCAGAAGAAATTAATGATATGAAAGGAACACTGGAATACATCACTGCAAGGGCTTGTCTGTAAACATTACTGTTTTGTAATTGTTGTGAGCTGATTAAGAAATATAAATTGTAGATTGAAATGCATACATTATGATGTAAGCACTGGGCCTGGTAATTACAATTATTTCCCTGAATAAATGCCACATTCTTTTATGCAGCACAGAGTCCCATGCTAAATCTCCACACACTATAAAATCACTCAAGGGTGTTTATTGTGTCTAAATAATGAATAGACACGGCCTTCCTAAGTTGATAGTGAAAAATTTCTGGTGAACTCCCCTGACAGAATGCATTTCACAGTTTTAAATAATTTAGCCGACCACAAAATAAAATGTATGAAATGCTCTTTTCTTAAATTAATTTCCTAATTCACTTGGGGATAGTTATTTTACTGTCAGCGTTTTGCTGCTGAGACTGATAGACTGATAAAGTGGGAGATGAGCAAGTCAATGAGATATGAAGCCTGCGCTCAATGTTCTTTTTTTTCTTTTCTTTTTTTTTTGTCTTGCTTTTATTGTAGATGAACATGGACATTTGAAAATATACCTGCCCAAGAAGCTGCTTGAATGTCTACCAAAATGCACGTCGCTGCCAAAGGAGAGACACCGGTGGAACACTAATGAGGTAAGGACACGGCTCCTCATCATTCCTCCCTCTACTAAATCCGTCTCTTTACAGAGATATCTGTCCAGCAGACACGCTGTTCACACAGGCCCTATTCAAATAGATTTGTAAGTCATGTGAACCCTCTCCAGAACAACATAATACACGTCTGGGAGGGTTCTTGACGGAACAAAAAGCCCTCCTGCTCACATCGGCTACATGCATGTGCATGTCATACGATAGCAGTAAGCCTGAGATGCGATTAATGTGTTTGAATATATTAGGTTAGATTTCTGTGTTCCTTCAGATTACAGGTATTGCACATTTCACAAACAATGTTTCAGGTGTTCGAAAGATTTTCTAAGATTAAACCGATATGTGTCAGTCACATGCTGAATGAGATTAGGATTGAAACATTTGTAAACTAATTTATTCTCATCAACTAACATTTAGAAATTTTGGAAGGTACTCTGGAACACAAAATATATTTGAGATTTAAGAAAGTTTCAATGAAAGCATCAACAGTCTTTGTGGTTAATTATTCACATAGAAACTCGTGCCCTTGAACAGTTTTAAGGCTGAAGGAGAAGAAACTTCACTCAAGTCTTAAACATGTTATTCTGTAATTCCCCAACAGAGACTTGTGTTGCTTCATTTGCCTCAGAACTCATTTGTCTGCCTGCTCTATTTCTCAGGGGATAGGTAGATGAATTTATTGCTTTCATTTCCACTATTGATAGATGAAAAAGAGGTTTCTTTTTTCTTCCAGAGAAAAACTGGTAGTAATTAGACCTAAATACCCTCCATGACAAATCTTAAAGCCAATATGCAAAAATCAGCCGTCCGTGCTTTGGGATTAACAAATTGTGACCATATAAATATAGTCATCTGCAGTGATGAAAGTTAATTGACTGAAAAACAACCAGATGATAAGGCACCAGACAGGCTTGTTTCTAAAAAAACACAATATTCAAAAAGACAATATGTCTGTGACAGAGGGTAAATTAATATTTTACATTGATTTTTCTTTTTTCTTTTTTTTGTAGTCTGTATGGTGTAGGTAATAATTGAGAGGATAAACTTGTACTTGGTGAATACTTTTAGAGGTTGACATAATTGCAGCCCTGATTTTTATAGAAGGAAAAACGCTCAGTCCCTTGTACTTGACATGACTTGCAGATTCCAACCACTGTAAGATTCCATCTGCCACGTCTTTGCTCACACTGGCCGTGCCCTTGTTATGATAAAAATGTAAAACGCCTGTTTGTTTCTAATTGGCTGTTGTTGTAACTTGTTTGCCCTGTTTGACCTGCATTGTGCTGCCAGCAGTCTAAATTAATTAACATGGCTTTGAAATTGATCTCAAAATGTAAGTCTAAGCATTTGTAGGCTAATGCTGTCGGCCACAGTTGTTAGCGTGCCTTGTCGTTTATTACAGAATGAAATCACATTTCTGGAAAGGACCATGTTGTGTTCCTGGGTTGCAGATTGTTCTGTGGATGTTTGGCAGGCTGATAGAAAACTGGGTAAAAATGAGCCGTGTAGACGCTCGTCTTGGCATTATGGTATGCATGTCAATAGTGTTTGCAGGGGATGAAGAGAGCGAGGCAACCTTTCCCAAAATCAAGGACGTCTCTTTTTTTTTCTTTTTTTTTTTTGTGCAGACCATGCAAATGTGAGTGTTTGTTCCTCACTGGTGGCAGACAGGCAGGAGGGGAGGGATCAGAGAGGCTCTCGTCGGCGCAATTGTGTGACTCTTACTGAAAGTGACACCTCATCAATTCTGTGCATATTTCTGGCACTAGCTCAGCATGCTTAATGCACTAATTTCCCCTTTTTATGTTTGAGAAATCTGAGTAGTCTGGTAGCTTGGCTGCTCATGTTCATCTGAAGAATTATTGTCTCACGTATATCATAATGATTTTTCTTCCATAGTACCATTTTGTGTTTGAGATCTGTATTTACTGGTGTGGTGGGCTCGCACAAAGCATAGCATGAAGCCTTTAGCAGATGTATTGGAAACCTATGAATTTATTAACTGTGTGATTTATCAATTAGTCCATTGGGAGAGATTACATTGGAGCTATTTTAATGATTGATTAATTGTGTAAGTCATTTTTCAAGCCAAAATTCCCTTGGTTCTGCATTAGAAAATTCCTTGTTTTATGATATAATTAATCAGCTATCTTTGCTTTGTGTAATATTGGTAGAGAGCAAAGTCCACTTTTTCCTGATATTTTATAGACTAAATAATTAATCAAGAAAAAAAGTGCAGATAGCAAATACTCCTTCCATATTTTTTTTCTTTTTGGAACAGTTTTTTTTATTGTATTGTTAACTTTTATTGACAGATTGAGTGCTATTTGCACATTAACATGTAATGATGAATGATCAGTAAACACTTTTCATTATTGCCAGGTTATTATTCATACTCTATCCGTAATTTATGTACATTTACACCTCTAGTGAAGCCCCAATAAAGAATTCTTGACATTAGTGGAAAGCTGCCTAAAAGTTTCGCTCCGGTATGAGAGAGTAATCATAAAATATTGACTGTTCTTCTCTCCTGCTGCCCTCTTGTCCACTTACTGCAGTTGTACATCCTTTACTTCATGTTCAAATCAGGGTAATTCTGTTTCAGTTTCATTTATCAACTATTATTTTTGGAAGGAGAGTGAAAGCAGGATTGTCACGTTGCTGGTGAGGTGAAGTATAGCTGATACGAGGCTGTTCATTTCTTTCATTCTTATGACTCCCCTGTGTAGTCTGATGAGAAGAAACTGTTCAGGAATACATGTGGAGCATTTACTAGAAAATTAGATAAATTAGTCGAATCAAACTTCTCAGGAGAGGAAGGGTGGAGGAGGGGGTGTTCTTGTCAGTGAATCATGGGTAGCATGCAAGGTACAAATATGCTATCAGCCTTCGAGTTATCAGTGGGATGAGAATACCGTGCAGTGCTTCAGAAAAAAACAAGCATTTTCTAAAAAAAAAATTTAGAAGGAGGTCATGGAAAAAATAACAATTCTTTTTCTCTCTTACAATAATCAGTGACATTTCTGTGATTTCTCAACTGTCAAAATGGGACAAGGTTGCACACCTTCTAGTGGGTAAGTTGCCAAATAAAACAGAAATACTTTAAGACGGTCTATATTTACTGTGTTTGTGCAACCGCTCTTTCAGCCATTGATGTCACCGTTCTTCTCAGGCGAGACACATGGGAGCAAATCTTCACAGAATTCCCCTCAGGTCGGTTGCCAATAACTATTGTCTGCCTACTGCTCCAGCAAGACGACCTCTATTTTGTTAGACATTTCGGCCGAGATTAAAATCTTTTTAAAGAAGGACATCTCACACAGGAAAAAGGCTTTAGGCTCATATCCCCACCAGGATCAAACAGAGTCGGCCTGGTGTTCTGTTATGCTGGCATGCAGGTTGCAGGGCATGAGTTGTGCTGAAGAAGGGCAATGTTACCAGCAATGTTTTCAAGTCAGACTTTTATTATTTACTTTAGAGTCTCTTTTGTTACAGCACTTGAGGAAATGGAATGATTTTTATTTAGACAACACTTTTTTGCTATGCTCTCAAATTTTTTTTTTTTTTTAGCATATATTCCGAATAACACTGGTAATGATTTTCCACTAGGTTGCTAAGAACAAGAGTGAATAATATTTTATTTATCACAGTATGGTAGATTAGACCCCTCAGTATATACATATATGTATAGCAAGAGGTTTAAGTGTGGCATTAGCACTGACAAACAGAAAAAACTTCCCAGTTGTGGAGAAGTGACTATATTTTGAGTCTCTCAGTGCTTGGAGCAGAGGCAGAGGAGTACAACATGAAGCCTTGGTTGAGGGAGGACACTGGGTCTAAGCTGGTGTGACACCCTCAGCCTTTAATGAACGGCACAACGCTCTGAGTCCTGTGAGCTTCCACTCAGCTTAGAGGGGACTGCTTCTGTACTGGTGCTGAACCAAAGCAGACAAGAGAGCATCAGCTCAGGCCTCCACCGGCCTGCTACACATTTAATGCCCTTGTCGTTTGGAATAATCCTCTCTGCCTCATGCCGCTGCCAACAGCAGCACAGCATGGTGCCTACATGCAATATGCCACCGCTCAGGACAGAGCAGGAGAGCCAGTAGAAACAGTTTGTGGACTCACCGGGCATCGGGTGTAATGGGCAGGGAAGCAGCGAGCAGAAACCACAACAAATGAAATTAACCGGCGATGTAAGATAGATTGTCAGTAACACTGTACGATAGAAGGTAGGTGCAGTAATGAAAAGAACAACTGGATGCAGTGCGGTGCAATCATTTACTGCTTATCTCTGACTGAAACATCATTTGTGTTAACCCACTCCATGCTATTGTGCTGTGTTGTGTCCTGCTGTTTTGATTTTCCACATCTATTTCTTCCTTAAATAAAAACTAGACAAGAGAAATTAACCATTTCTTTATGAATACATCTGTTCTTTGCCAGTAGCAGTGTTTCTTTTCAGTGTTTTCTGTAATATTTTTAATTTGAAAAGAATACCTCTCCAAATTATGTGTTGAAAAAGGGTGACTCTTATGCTTGAAAACTTTTCCTAATTGGTATCTCTAGTTTTGTGGAAAATCCATCTAGCAACCATCCAGTCGATATTTTTTTGTTTGTTTTTTTAGTCTAGCAATATGAACTAAATAAATGTTTGGTTGTTTGTGTGGGCTGCAGGTCAGATTCATGACCAAAACAAACTTCGATATTGGCTTTATTTACTTTACTATGTGCAGACTGCTTTTCCAAGTTTGCTGCAAGTCTTCTTCATATTTCTTTTCCCTATCATATTTCACTGTCACCTACAAATTATGAAAAAGGATCATGTGCATTTTTTTTTCTTTTATCAGTGTAAATTCTAAGAGCCACCGTTTGTGTCATAAAGTGGGAGAATCTTAGGATGCAGTGAGTATGTTTGGAACTACAGCGTTGATGCACTAACAGAGCAGTTTAGGTTGGAGTGTAATGCAGGACTCATAGTTGACTTTGGATTGAAATTTGTAGTGTGAAGGCTGGAGCATCTCCTTCAGAATATCCTGACCTCATTAAAACACTGAAAGGAAGAAAGCCATCTTGTATAGATTACAATGACTTTCATTACACAGATCCAACTACCTGATTTACCTGGTATTTGACTTTTCAGTGCCTGTTCTACTACATTTCTGTCATTACTTTGCCAAACATGAACTGACAGTCTTGGTTTTATGAACATTCACCTAATCGAACACAAGGTCATGCTTGATTAAATGTTTGTCTTCGTTTGAGCTCCTTTCCATGCGCGGCTTTCTCTGAGGAGAGTAATTAAAATAACTTCCACCATTTGCAAATGTTTACAGAAACGTTCATTAGCTTCTCTGGGGCAATCAGCGAAAATTAAAGGTCATGTTTGTCCTTCTATCAGTTTGTTTGTTGTCACCACTTTTTTTGCTATTTTTTTCAAGGTTATTTGTTTCAGCAGTAATGAAATTCTTATGTAATCATGTTTTTAAATATTTTTTTTTATTCTTTTCTTTTTCATTAGCTTCCAATTAAAACACTCACAGCTGCAGTTTTTCAGCTGCAATGTTGCATTATATCGTTTTTATATATTTCTTAAAAGAGCACATCTGAAACTTAATCTGTGTTCAGTTTACATGGAAATCTTGTTAGTCCTCGGTAGTTTACTCTCAGGAAGAGTTTACTAAATAATATATATGCTGGTGTTTTTTTCGTCACATTTGGCTAGTGAAAATAAAAGACAGGAAAATAAGGAATTGGTAGAGTTTCTCTGGATGACTGACTTCATTGTAACGTCCTGTGAGCTTGATAGCTTTACTGATTGCTGGAGTCGTAGCGTACTGTGAAGTGTCAATTGCAAGGCTACGGTGTAGTGAGGCAGTTGTAATAGGAACCCACCAGTCAGGTCAGCCAGGGGGTTCTGCATGCTGCAGGGACCCTTTGCTTTTTCCCATGGATGTACACATCAAGGCAGGGGTCCTCAGGATCCTCTGAAGGCAGGGGTATCCACTCAAAATTGCATGACCTCTATTGCAGCATGTACAGGTCACTCCACCTCCTGTGGGAAGCCTCTAAATTGAACCCAGCTTGTGTCTTCGATTTCTTTCCACCTCTCTCTTCCTCTTGTTTCCCCTCCTTTCTCTTATCTTCCATCTCTTTCTCTTTTCCCTCATGTGTTCACTGAGCTGCAAAGCTATTCAGGTATAGATGGAAAGATCTCTGCCTTTTTCTCTCTGAATTGCTGGGTCAGGATTTTTCTGTGCAGAACTGTTTTGTAATGGAGTTTAACTTTGTTTACAAGATAAAGGAAAATGAGTCCTGCATTTGATGTGCACATCTACGCTTCAATAAACTGTTATATTGTCCCATATACAGTAGACTTTCACATGAGTGAATACTTTTGTGTCAGCTGTGGCTGGGGTTGAATGGCAGCAGTATTATATTCACTATCCCGATCTTCACCATAATCTATTTATCTAATCATAGAATTTTGTTTATGCATAGCTGCTCATCCACATGTTCTTTTTTCTAAACCTGATCTTTGTGTACAACATAATGTTTTTCTTTAATGTATCTGCACTCAAAGAACACTGATAACAATGCTCTTTTATTTCTATGACTTGGAAATCATGTAAATCATGTGCAAATGTTTTCCTCAAGCTTTCTTCTTCTCTGAAACAATTTAAAGCTCTCATTTATTGGACCTGTGTTCATTCTTTAAGTTATTTTGCAAGATTTCTCAAATTGTTATCACATTTAAACACAATGAATACACCATGAATTGAACACAATTTGGATTTCTTTGATATGTATAGATATTTTCTTTTTGTTATATCCCCAGCTGTAATTAACTGATATGAAATAAGCAACAAACAGTCTTTAGTGATTTAAATAGGGGGGAAACTACAGTAGATTTGCCAAAATTAAAAAAAAAACAACAAAAGAAGAAACAAACTGCTACTCACAGATTTGTGTCAGAGGGAAAAAAAAGATGGTAAAGGAAAATTTAGAAGTACATAGACAAGAATTGACAAATAAGATGCATAGAAGAAACTAAATAAAATGAATGCAGCTTCAGTCTTGACATTTTTACCTTGTGGAATACAAAAAAATGGTTTACCATTTTGTCATAAGTATCAGACTGCTGCAAACTAAAGTCCACTGATGCAAATACTGAACCGCAAAATTACTCTATTTTGAATTATGCATATTGCATCAGAAGAAATGCTGTTCATCACCAGTGGGATGCTGTTCAGCAAGCGTACGTAATGCATTGGGACCACAGACTGAAAATTAAATGATACGGTGCAAGCTGACATTATAATTTTGGATATAGCAAAGTCGTCAGCTGATCGCTTACAGACTATAAGGGAGCAAAAATAAAGACAAAAGACATAGCAATGTACTGTAGGCAAAGAAGATGAGAGTGCAGGTACAGTAGTTGTATGAATCTATCCCCTCGTAAGATATATCAAAAGAAATATGTTGTAAAATATTTGCTGCAGGTAGACATTAACTACTCATAAGTACTTCTCACTAGCCACTTCAAAAAATTGAAATATCTGTAAGTGTAATTTGTAAGGTTTGTACTTTGTAAAAAGGGCGAGGTTATATTAATAACTGCGTTCAGCATTTCAATTTTATATGCATTTGATCATTTTTATCTAAAAATGGATGTTGGGCTTGCTGCGGGGCCCTAGGGTTTGATTGGATAATGTTCAGTAGCTCAGTAGCTTCTAAGCATATGCGTTCTTGGCCCAACAGTCAGGAGTGAGCAATCCTGGTGCCTGAAGGCTGGTGTCCTGTATGTTTTAGCTGTTTCCCTTCATCAACAGACCTGATTCTAATTAATGATCATTATCAGCTTGTCATCAAAGTCTGAGCAACTGTTAATGACACAGTCACGTGTCATGGTGGGAAAAAGCAGGGAAACATTTAAAACGTGCAGGACAGTAGATCTTGAGGACCAGGGTTGGTGACAACTGGTCTAGGTTGTTCTGATGGAGTACATCCATCAACACTGACTGCTTGTGGGGATGTCCAGTTCTTTTGTTGGGATGAACTTGAGCTAAGCTCATATTTGGGGGGTTTATCTTTCAGTGTTATTTTTGTTGTTGACCATTTTTAGACATTCGAAGTTGTTTCATAATGGCGCATCAAACTCAGTGTTTGTTCAGCTCTATTGTTCGTCCCATTTTGTATTTCTCCGAGGTTAAACAGCACAGCTGGGGAACAGAAACACAGTATGTATCTTTTTATTTGTGTTGAGAGAGTGAAAGCTGGGAGAAAGGCTACTTCAACTATCCCTCAGAGGAAACTGGATCTTTTTCAGGGTATTAAAGAAGCACATCATTTCCACACTACAAACCATAACTTGTTCGCATCAAGCTGAGGTCGGAAGACACTTCATCTGGCACCGGATAGAGGAGGCTGCCCTGATTCAGAGTGTATGTTTCACAAACATTCTTCAGGAAATCCCTTTGACTGTTCTTTGGAGTCGGTAGGAGGCCTAATCAGTGGAAGGCCACATGGGTTCTTCTGATTCATGGCATCCTTCCTGCTTACTTGACTCACTTTCTTTGGTCCATTTCTCTGTATCCTAGTCTTCGTCTTGCTCTTTCTCTTGTTGTGTGTTGGTCTTTGATCTCTAAAGGTCCTTGAGAATGAGGAGCCAGCAACAACAGCAGGCAGGGATTCTCTGTGGGCCTGTTTGGATCCCAGCCCATCATGCCTTTTTCTATCTGATTGACAGCTCCAGGCATTGCTGTGCCTCTACACCCAGGCTACATTAGGCCTTCATCTGATTAAACGCTCTCATTGTCAAAGGCAGAGAACTAAAACTGGGCTATCACTGACCTTGTTTGTATGTAGCTACGACAGCCTAAAAAAACACAAGAATGGTTTTGAATTTATACACGATTTGATTATGTTTTTATTTTGGTTCAATGAAAGAGGGTGTCAAGTGGAGTTTTGCAGTTCTTCAGTGTTTTGGTTGAAATTCTGTGTTTAATGGAGGCACATGCCGCCCATTCTGAATTTTAAATTTTAGCCTTCCAAAAGCATGTTTCAGACAACTTTACATTTAGAGAAAAGGAACCTGAGCATTTGGTAGACTTACATGATTCTGGATGCACAGCTGACCGGGCTTTTATTTGCTCTCCTCCAAAGCCTGACTTTTTTTCTTCATCTGACTAACTAATGAGGTGAGGTCTAATGTCTTTTTCTAAAAATGTCAGTAAAATTTAAATATGTATTAGTTTTGTCTAATTTGTAACAAAAAAATACTACTTCCACTTTCTAAAGCATCAAAATGTATTTTTCTTGCTCATATTTTTCAATTTTCATAAATGCTAAAGAAGAATTATTATTATTTTTTAATCTTGGGTTCATGAGAGTGTGTCTTGTTTTTAGCGTATAGTTGAAATATATCTTACTTTGTAACATTATTCCTGCATAGGTCACCCTGACCTTTCAGATAGCATATTTGTCTTTCAGTGGCTCATCGTATCAAAGGTTATTCCTCTTAAATTCATTGTTTTTTCTTATCAAAGCTGTCCATTCAGGCTTCTTGCAGGATCCTGTTCCAGAAGGATTCAGATGTCCTTTTGGTTGGTCCTTGAGCCCCTTTGTTCATCGGGGCGATCTGTGAAGTCCCTCTTCTCTTTGAGATGTTTACACATCAATAAAACTGTCTGTTTTTCTTTTTTTTTTTAAATTCAAACATGAAGAGACAAGGACATAATGATCTATCACAAAGGCTGCAGAACCAGGACTGAACAAGTTCTTAAAAACCTTTTTAGCACAGATAAAGTTGCAGAATATGGAGGCTCTCAGTGGGCTTGTCTTCCAGCGGTTGTGTCAGATAATTGATCCTTAGTTTTTGACAGAATCTACTTTGCACTCTTTGTGGAAATCTTTGCTCTGTGTTGCTCTGGTACCTAAAAGTTTGTTTCCTTGCAGCAGTCTGTCAAATTCTGTGAAAAAAAGAGGAAAAGAAATCCTGAATAAGTATATTTGATCACCACTGCGGACAAAGTAGTTTTGCAGAGAGGAAATGAATTATAACTTAAAGGAAAGTGAATTTTGAAATGATGACTGACAGCACTGTGAGGTGTTTATTTTATTACTTAGCTCTCCACTTTGATTATGTTCTGTACTATTGGATTTCCCTATCTTCCGTGAGTGATCTGTTCAGCTTATTTGAAAACTACCTCCTCTTTTGGGCAAAATGGACGGCGTCACTGCAGGAGAGAAGATTGCGGGCTGCTCAGTAGCAAGTTGTGCATGGTACAACGTTGAATACGGATTCTGCTTCATTTCTTGCTGTAGAGAGTAGAGGAGAAACAGCACTGAAAAGATGACATAAACCTTTGGAGTGATGTAAGAGTTTTAAATTAAAAAAATACACTGATATGATTTTTGCATTAAATATTTCCAGTGCTGTACTTCACCATATCCTGCTAGTTTAATCCCTTGTATGTCGGAGCTTGCAAAGCAGTGAAGCTGAAACTTATTGGAATGAATGTACATTACAGATAGCCAATATGTCTAACACAGCACTCTTACCCCCATGTACTTAGCAGTGGTTTTAGTACTTTCTCTGACCACTGACCGCATAGTCTGAGTTGTTTTCCTAATGTTCTGTCATTTTCTATTTAAGTTATAGTGTCTGCTTTAGCAAAACTGAATGTTTCTCCTTGATTTTTGGATATCTAGTGGTGATACATGTTAGATTGTTCTTTTTTCACAGTGTTAGAGCTCCACTTTCAGCCTAAAAGGTTAATGTGTTGAGTATCGTTAGAGTCCATTACTGTGGACTCTACCTGTCCTCCTCCACTCTCTTTCTTCAACTCGGCTAGCCTGTCCTTTAGCAGAACCTTGAAGCACCATTGAAATTCTGCACTGCCTTTTGAAATCTCTGTTGATGAGGCAACATAGACCCACAGTGGCTCTGCTGTTCTCCCACTGCAGGGTATTTTTCAAAGTCATGTTTATATACTATAAGTAGAAAGGAGTGAAAGTGCTTTGATGGTATCTAACAATGAAAATGCTTAGAAATCTCCCCTGGACCCAAGGCATGAATGCTTCAGCTGGGCTGTTTCCTCCATACGTGCACTTTCTCAAAAGGACATTTGCTTTTTACGTTTGTTTTTTTTTTTTAGCAACTCTGACTCATAGGTTGTATTATGTGTGAGCAATGACACTTCTAAGTGACACTTCTTGTTCTAAATGATTGTAATATATTAGTAACAACATTGTATATCGGAGTTGTAGTTGGGTTCCCAGAGTTCCAGTCTGAGTCAAGTCTAAGTTAATAAAGTTAAGTTCAAGATGAGTCTAATCCAAAAGACTCCACCTTTTAACACCTTCACCTGTGTCTTTAGAATACATTTTGAGTATTTCTAAGCATACATTTCCTCTTTACATCGAACAGCATTTAATTTTTGTCCAAAGGGACTTCTACAGTGAAATCCATGAAGTTTACCTTAACATACACATGAACAGTTTTGAAAGGCTGTACAACTTGATGGTTATCATCTCTGCTAACGTTGCAGGGTTATCCCCATTTTAACATCAAGAAATGACAGTTGCAGTTTTGCATGGTAACAACAGGCTAGCAGCTTGTGAAAGAAGACAACTAAAGTTGCTTTTAACTTGAGTTTGTCAGACACCAAGTCCCCCACTCATAGTCAAAGAGGGTTTTCTCTACCACTCCATCCCTGCAGTAAACTGAGCTAAAAAAAAAAAAAAAAAAGACTGTAGCCAGTAATTATCTGGGTGAATTCTTGCTAAAAGCTGATTGAGGTTGCACCTGAATGATTCTTTTACAGGTGGAACAGTGAGCAGTGAATGTTTTACTATGACAGGAGAGGTCATACATAAGGAAGTCATGTATAAGCATGCTGGATTGCTCCTGGGACATTTAAAAACAAAAACAAAAATGAAACAAAATTAAAATATGAGGACTCATCTCTGGTTTATGAGTCAGAATGCAATTATTAAAAAAGTCAAAGAATTGCTTGAGCCACGCCTTTAAAGTAAGGGCTTGAGTTGGACTTGAGTAGTAGTCTGATATACATGGTCAGCATTTCTCTTTAGCATGGCATGTCTTAGTAGAATCCCAACATCTGACCTTGTTAATACCCTGGGTGACACCTGACGTTGGGTGCTGAACGGTGTTGTGAGAGGGACCACTACGAACACTGTTGCCTTCATTTTTCACATCTTCCCCACTTTCTCTTTCATTTCTTTTTCAAGCATCTCGTGTTCCCTACTTGATGTTTGCAAATGCTTGATGACTTGGGATTCCTGCATTCTTTCTGTCTTTTTCTGGGGCTGTGCTGATTCAGATTTGATTGTTATTATTCTTTAACTCTATTTTCCTGAACTATGTGTGCGAGATAACTGCACTCTACTATTAAGTTAGAAACATATATCTTCCTTAAATATAGTCGTAGCAAGCATGTATTGCCATGTATTCTTACCTGCTGTACACTGTACACCAAATGAACAAAAGAAATTGCCTACAGATGTTTTTTTTTTTGACTCAAAACTATGTTTTGTAGATCTATAGATAAAGATTTTTTTTTCCAGACACAGAAAAGGTCACTCCTGTTATCTTTATGTGGACCATCTGCCTCCATGTGTCATGGATATTATGAGAATGGTAATAATAAGAAGTGTGTTCCACTAAAACTTTTTGCATTATTTGTAGACGTTCGTGGATGTGTCTTTGGCTATATGCTAAGCTGTGCCTTTATTGCCATTCATGTCATGTTAGGATTTGGTCAGTATTATATTAGTACTACCATTGCAATTTCCACAACATCATGAATAATTTAAAAGTTAGATATCCCTTCACACAAATACAGCCCATTATCGTCCTCTCTTCCTAGTAGATGTAAGAGAGTTCATAGTTTCTTCCGAAATATATAATTAACCTTATGGTATGAAATCACTAGATGGTAGTCTAAAGTTGAAAGAAGAGGAGATAGTCCCTTTCAGTGGTGAAAAAGACCTTATCCTGACCTTGTTGAAGACAATCAATGGCCTTTATCTTCCCCTATGCATTATAAATCCTACAGAAGAGTTACTCCACACATTCCTGTAATGTATTGACCTGCACCACCAACATTTATCAACCAGACTTGCTGGCTAAATAATTTAGCTTTTAAGTTTAGACTGTACTCAGTCAGTGGCATCCAGACAAGTTTGGTCCCCCGAGTTAGATTGATGTGTTCCATATAGAATAAAGAAAGTAGAGAAGTAGAACTTAATTTACTCTATCAAGCATAAAAACTAGAGTCCAACTTTTTTAATCTCTTTCCTACACTTGGCTTATTGAAAAAAAGGTCAAACAAGGAGGTCAGCACATTGTATGTTTGTGCTTCAACTCTGCCTTACAAATATGACTGCTAATAAAACACCTGCACATGTGTAGGGTAAACTGAACTTTCATATTCTGGGATCTGATTGGCCTTTTGTATCTCAGAGCCAGATTTGTTTTTCGGAGAAAATGCAAAAACTCAGTCTTATGCCAAGGGGACCCTCATAAATGGCAGCACGCCTTGTAATGGACTGTTATCTAAACTGCACAATAATTCATGTCCTGTACATTTCCTAACTGTGGGATCAGTGCCACGGGTCATAGCTTCTTGAACAGCACAACAGCTTAAATTACTGTTATTGGCGGAGGAAAACTTGTCATTTACAAGGGCAAGCCATAGATCAAGCCAAGGCAGGAATGCCACTCAAAAACCCGTTTTAGTCATCAAATAATTTGAATAATGTTGAGAACAACCTAGTATTCTCTTCTCTTTTTTCCCCACTTTTGTTGTTTGGATGGTATGAATTACAGTAAAAACAGGCGCAGCAGTCATTCGTTAAACTGCTCTTGAGATAAATTGATGAAACAGCCTGAGACGTGCCTTTGAGAAAAGCAAAAAGAACATCAAATTCTTAGACAACAATAAACACAAATGTTGACTTCTGAGTTTTAAATTAAAGGACAACAGCAAGTTTAAAGAGACACCTTCAATTTCTGTCTATATTATTGCTTTTTCTTCTTTCTTGCCAACTTCTCACATTCTTTTTCCCCCCAGACTCTTCTCCCTTCCCTTAGATATTTGCACTCTATATTAATGAGAAATTGATATTACCGATAACTTTTGGGAAAGCAACACCAGATTACCATGCTCGCTTTGAATACTAAAACAGAAGAAGAAACGTGAGTGAAGCTTGATCCAAAATCTCCCTTTAACTAAATCTCATTCCCCAAGATGAAAGAGGGAATTGTTCTGATAGGCTGATCAAAGCATTGTGTCACAGATCTATGAAGGAAGACCTGGAACGTTAAAGGAGAATTCTGTTAGAGTACTGAGGACAGTGGGCAATTCATAATGCATTTGAACATAATGTTTACATGAATATCTGCTGTGGGTGTTCTGACTTATTTATTTGCTTTATTTTGCTCTTTCAGTTGTTGAATTTATTGGTTAAATCTAGAACCTGGATTCCTGGTGTCCTTGGCTTCTTGGACCACTTTCTGTTAGAATGAACATCCTGCATGGATTGTGCGTCTCATTTCTTATAGTTTCAGGTATTTTTAGTTTCAGGTATCTCTAAATCTTGCATCCTGACTGTAGTTTCTAATTTTTTTTTAATTGATTGTTGGTGTACAATGTACAAAAAGCAGTTTGTTTTTTTTTGTTTTTTACTGAAAATTTGTCAAATATTAAATATTTACTCTGAGATATTATCAAGACTTGAATCATGTAGTTTGTGCATCTTATTCTAGATGGAAAAATAATTGACAAGTCACCACCTTAATTACCTAGATTATTGAACGATTATCTCTGTTTATTGACTCGTTACCCTATGTATTTACAGTAGTTTAACAAATGTAACATGAGAAAGTTCTAACATATTTAAGTGTTTTCAAACAGTTAATATCTTAGCAGTCTATGATGCCCTCACATCAATAAATTCAATTCTGTGATTTAAACTGTATTAGAGGCCTAAGTGCACCATCTCATACATGTTTCTAAAGATTAAAACAAGGTCTGTAAGCCAGTAATTACAGGCATACTGATAAACAATCTCGCAATGGCAAAAGTGAATATTTGTATTACATGGAGTGAAAAACAACATAAAGACACAATAGTGTTTTCAGACAGATTCCCTTGCTGGTGTGAAATAAGGCATCAAAGAGGGAGTGTATATTGTCACTGATATAATGAACTGCATTAGCTTCTTTCAAGCGGCCCCAAAAACCTGTTAGCACAACATGCTATCTTCTGCCAGTGTGCTGACGTGATGGCTTTTCCAGTGAGTGAGCAGGCCTGCCAATAGTGTCTGGGCTGGAATGGGCTCGTGGTGCTGAAAGGATGCGGGAGCGAGACTTACTGCGGCTCTATAAATACTCCTTTTCACACTAATATCAAATCAGCTCTGCACACTAAAGGGTTGGCGCACCACAGTGTGTTTTTTTTTTTTCCTTTTTTTTGTAACATGTCTTCAGATGTCCAGGGGGTCTGGAAAGGTCACTTCTCCAATCTATATCACATTCACATGAGCAGGTTTGGGCATTGATGTTTATCATTATGGCTGTTGCAGATCAAAATTATCATTAAGATTAATTATCCATGAGGCTATGGGATAGGGCTGTGAAACTGCTGCAATCAACCGCTGTTGCTTTTATGTTCCTCTACATGACCGTGTGGGTACTAAACGACTTAGAGTATCATGGACATACAGTTTATTGTTTGCCACTGATATCTGGTTTGAGGTCTAGGTGCTTCAAAAATTAAAGAAGATGGAATAGCGAGTGAGCATTTGTAAGAAATCAAGTGGAAAGAGACCAGTGTTGACATTTTCTTGCCAGTATATCCACCTGACCCTCCTCTCTTTTTGTGGCAAAGACCAGCATCAGGCTGCTTCCTTGTTTTTCCCTGACATGGCGTCAAGAATCATAATACGTCTCGGCAGTGAGTCTTTGTTACTTGAATGTCAACATATGATTTATCAAATTTATGAAAGCAAGAGATGCTTTTAAGCCTTGTGGGAGGAGAGTCTCTTTTCTGTTGGCAGTTATCCTCAGACAGTTCTGTTAGTACTGTTAAATTGTTTTCTGTTTCCAAGTGTAGACCCCCTAAAAAAAGTATCCCTCGAGGCGCTGCTTTTGGGAAACTCCTGATTTAAAAGGCAAACGCGGCAGCCTAAGCCACTGCCAGAGCTGCCATTGCAGATGATGATGAAGTTTCCAGGGAACGGATGATAATCCTGACACAACATCCTCCTGAGTCAGTGAGCCATGCAGCATAGATATGGATGTGTTGCTGGCAGATTGGGAGGTAGATTTCCCATCTACACCTCCTGTGGTGGTTGGGGCCTCAGGGGAGCTGCTATGTAAATAATGAATGCCTCTGGGTGTGAAACATGCACAGATAACCTTCAAGACAGCCGCGGATCAGTGCCTTCACATTAGCTGATAGGATTAAGGTTAAAATCTACAGAAACCTCTCCATAAGAAAACACAAATCTTGCCCCAGCGACTGGCAGGTTACATCGGTACGTTGTGTTCAGTGATAAGGACAGGTAGGGGTAATCACGGTGGACTGGTAATGGTTCAGCAATCAGGTGAGGGAAATGACAGAGCTACACATTTTTCTTTTGCAGTCAGACTACATTTGGAGTCATTTCACAGAGCCAAAGTCAGACTCCACTTGTTTAACAAAATCTAAAAGTCATGAGATCATGGTTGGTAACTCATACAATATTAAGTGATTTGTGCATTTAGATGATTGTTTCCCAGTATGACAGCCCACGGGTTTCGAAAGGACACCGAGTACTTACGGAGCATTCATATTTTATTTCATTTTATTTATTTATTTTTATTACTTACTGATCTCAGTTTTTTGAGAATTGATAAGAAAAATCTCACAGAGATCATTTCGTCAAATTCTTCTGAGATAAACTCTTTGAGGTTATGTTTGCGTCAGTAAGAAAAGAAAAATAAAAGCTCGTTCCCTCTGTTGTCCCATCTGTCTGCAGAGAACATTGTGCACCCAACAATTTTCCTGCTACTACAGTTTTTCTGTCTAACAAGTCAGCTCTTGCTGTGCAACGTAAGATGTCTAACAGTTATCTCGTCTCCATCATGATGGATATTGTGTTTTATAATTGCTTCAGATATATTGGTATTGCAGAGTTGGAGGTTTGGGGAAACATTGCCCACAGGACACTGGGTGAATACACCTGAGAGAATAAAAGCCACTGTGAATGACCCTCTAATCACAATAACATAGTCTTAACTGTGTGATGAACACTTAGTAGGAGTTGCTAACTGGGAATTATGGATCTGGAAATGAGTGTCCTTGCCTCTTATTATTTCTCTGAGTGAGAGCGTTGCACCTGTGCAACACAGTGACACCTTTTCCTCAAGTATATTTTGTCCCACATGTTTTTTTAAGGTATTTGTGTCTGTTTCTGTCTCTCCTTTTATTTCACCACTAGTAGAACTATACTTTAAACTCCCCAACACATTACATTATACGTTTGGCTGGCATCACCTGAAGGTCAGGGACTGATGATGCCCATCTGTCTTTGATTCTTTCTTCCCCCTCAGTTCAGTATTTATGTTCTGAGTTGGAACTGGAAAATGGAGGGTGAGTGGAGGAGAAACAGTGAGGGGTTTGGATGTCTTTCTTAAGCTGAGCTCCAGGCTGGTCCTGAAGGACGGTTAAACCCAAAATCCAAACCAAGCTTACAGAGCAGGGTGGAAGTTAATCCTGCATCCTAAGGCAGGTGTAGTACAAAGGCTAAACATATACATAGGAATACCGACCAGGGAAGAGTGTTGGGATAATTGAAGTCTGCTAAGAAATGAGCATTTGCACCCTTAGGGTGAGTCATCTCTGCTTTACTACTTAATGTTATCAAGGTATAAGAAATGGGGCTTTCACGTCCAACTTTTTTTAAACATTGTTTATCCCTAACCAGTTTAGAATTTAAGAGAGTATTAAGATGAGAGTCTATGCAGTAATCAGTTTCCTCCATGTTCACATTCGTGTAAAACTTCTTCAGTCAAAAAAATGTCTCAGCTTTATGACACTTGTACTATTTCTTAGCTATCATTTGCAGTCAGATTTCATTTTATTGTTTACCTAATGTAAAGTTTCTGTGATTCCATGTTAGTAGATTAGAAAGAAAGAAAGAAAGAAAGGAAGGAAGGAAGGAAGGAAGGAAGGAAGGAAGGAAGGAAGAAAGAAAGAAAGAAAGAAAGAAAGAAAGAAAGAA
>JAOWBL010000022.1:13975403-13986699 GCA_028564865.1 Zenarchopterus dispar
AAGAAAGAAAGAAAGAAAGAAAGAAAGAAAGAAAGAAAGAAAGAAAGAAAGAAAGAAAGAAAGAAAGAAAGAAAAGGCATAGTAACGATCTAAGCCTTCAGTGACCAAGGGAGAGGGAGGATGGGTGATCATTTTCTGTTCCACTAGCCTTAATCATTCATGACACCGCCCATTGTCTCTACAAGGTGTCTTTGTCTTTGACTGTCCTGATTCCCCTCAGCAGCAAAACAGCCAAAGTCAAATTGAATCCAGAAAGGAGGATTTTAAACGGAAAGATAAGGGGGCAGATATGCCTTAATCATCATTTGCTCTTGATTAGAAAATCAATGGCCTTTGATGCCAGAGTGCATGTCTGCCTTTGGAGTTAAGAGTGTGACAATGACAATGTGGACTGGAAAATTGGCCTTTTAAACAGCTACTATCTCTTTGTTGTTTGGAGCCCCATTCTTTAATGCAGTGAAAAGTCTCCTCTATCACATAATATCTGCCTGTCAAAGAAATTACTTTTTTTCCCCCATTTCGCTCCTGTGTGAAACTTTGTTAAAGAAAACGTCCAAAGCTTAGGAAGCATAGGGAATTTCTTAGTTTGAAAAGCTGACTTTCACAGTATTTCCTTGATTTATGTAACAGATGAGAAATAAAGTTGTCACTCAGTTCTCCGTGGCAGTTTTGAGATGTGCCAAGGAGAGAAAATCTTTGATGCCTTCCCAGGTTTACCTGTCAGAAAGGTTTATAGAAAGTGCATCGCATGTTATAGTGTAGCTAGACTACTGCAACTGTAAAAACTTGTGGCACATATTAACTTTTTTTTTTTTTGCTCCGAGTTGACATAAAGAAACAAAAGTGCAGCACCTGAAGAGTTAGCTTAGTACGTCTGCCTTTTCCAATAACGCTTCTGCCATGTAAAGCTTTGAGCTGAAAAGGAATTGTTGTACCTCTAAAACAGCCATTGAGGATGCTTGGTAAATATCCCACCATATGAATATAATTTTATCTGCACCATGCTTTAGCCTACAGGCTAACACATGAATATTGCATGTTGTCTTTAACTATGACAGAGGACAAGAATGCCTGCTTTGTCCCCTGTTTCTAACATGCTGTGATTTTTCGGCTTAACAGGCACCTTCCATCGCTCCTCTGTCCTCTCTAGTCTTTGCCTTTGTACCATGCTGTTGTACTTGCTGTGTTTTTACCAGCTCTGCATATCGATCCTGCTTTATCACCAGCCGCTCCCCTCGCAATAAGCCTGCAGGAATATGGATGTGGTGCAGTTGGCTGGGGATGCACTGCTGATTAATCTGCGCTGCGTGAGGATATGATGAAAATTCAAATTTATAAGTACACATGAACACGGACATCTCTGTGTGGAGAAAGAAGTTGGACGTTCTATGATGTAGCAATAAAGAGGGCCTTAGGTTATTTTGGGTATCCACAAATATGGGATACATTCATTTGTGGTTTTCCATTGTCCATTATGTGAACTACTGTACACAATATATCGACTGCCATTCATATAGATAAATGACACTTTTAATTAGTGCAAAGGTATTAGCTGTTGCTATCTCCTAATGGAAATGTCAGTAGTTAGTTTCTGAACCCTTCCTTGAAGATCTGTGGTAATCTTTGGACGATATATTGGTTGAATTTGGAACGGAACAACGACGTACTAAACATGGAAAATGAACCTTTTGTTCTCGTTTCAGAATAATTTATTCAGATAAGGTAAGGAAGTCATACTGTTGAGACTTGAAATAATTCAGAATGATGAACTTGATATGAATATTAATAGTACAGTTATTATTAGATTAATTATTTATTTGCGCTCCATGGGATTTTGCAGGAGTATACTCTTTAGAATTAACAAAATTTACATTAAAAAACAGAGTGAAACACAAGGAGGGAAGTGTTCTTTTTTCCAGTAAAAGGATATTTTGTTAGACAGTTTATTATGATCTTCTTTCATGTCATTTCATTTATTGCAATAAATACAAATATGTTTTAGGCAGTCTGCAGTAAAGAGCTGTAGTGAATTAAAGGTTTTCTAGTATGCATAAATGAAAGCAGGAGTCCTGGAGAATCCTGGGTTATTGTCTCACTATTAGCAGTGTGTTCAGGTTCACTTGTGTTGTCCGACACTGCTGACTCCTTCGGTGTTAGCTGCGTGGGTCGAATGTGTTGGAATCTTGGGAGGACAGAAACAGTGTCGTCCGCATCACTTCATAAGTATTGACTGAGCCATGTTGCAGTATATTGTACTTCTCCCCGAAGCCAAAAGTGGGTGTCAGCAGTGAAAGTGACTGCAGTTCTGAAATAACTGATCGTTCATTAAATATATAATAAAAAGACTAAAAAAATTACTTGTCCATTTTTTTAGAATTGCTGCCTTAGATATAAGTAGAATATTTAATTGACTGGATGATTTGCTGGAAATTGTGGCAGAATCTGTTTGCTGTAAAAAAAGTGAAAATGTTAAGTGTTTTTGTGTCCCAGTCTCTCAAAGCTGAGGTGGATTTGTTGGTTTTGTTTTTATGAAATAATGCCAACATTTTTAAAGCTGTTATCAACTGACTTAAAAAAAAGTCAAACATGGTTTCAGATGCCTTTATTGAATAATAAAAAAGCTTGCAAATGTAGCAATGCTGACAATGGTGATTAGAATAATCTCTGATCACAAGACTACCTTACTATCCAAAAAAACCCCCCAAAAAAACCAAAAACATACAGCTGTCTCAGGTAGTCCTAGTCTTATTTGATCAAAGTTTAAATGACCATCCATATTTATGTTTCATTCCCTTTCTTTAGATACAAACAGAACATACAGCAATACGATTAGAAGTAAGCCAATTAATCAGTAGGACCATTAATCATTTGGAAAATTGTTGGACAATAATAATCAACTTTGGTCAAAGAAAAACCCATTTTCGTCTACTTCAGGACAATACTGCATCTACACAAAATAAAACCACACAACACTTGGAAAAAAATAACTACCAGCAAAAGTCAGTATTTTAGCGAACCAAGCACAGATTTAATTCTTTTTAAGAAGACTGTCTCATGCAGATGTTTTTTGTAATATTATAATTAAATTTCAATTCCATTCTCTTTAGGTTTAAGAGATTCCTTGTATTTTCTGTTTGCATCTTAAAAGGACTGGGGAGTTCATATTGATGCCATTAAAACCGATGGAACAACAAGAATTATTCTTTTCAAACCTCATCATGCAAACACTTTTGAGCAAAATACAAAGAATCAGAGAACGAAACACTGATAAAACCTCATCACAACTGCATTTCAAAAGAATCATAGAACTCATACAAAGCTGACATTTGCCTTCGCTGTGGGAGAAAGTGCTTTGTTGTTCTGCCCTTGACTTGCCTCAGTCAGTTTTGCACTGTATAAAAGCATCATTTGGAAAGAATTACGTAGTCATAACAACCGTCTCAGGAGCAGCGTTTAGTGTCGTCCGCAGTTTTTGAAAGTGAAGTAGAGGCTTAATCTCCATGGGGAATAGCTGCATCAATCATACCGTGGTGATATGTCTTACGTTTTTACCTGTAATGGTACTCTTTCCTGTTGAGCTTTCCTGATCAGATTAGTGATTTAACACTGAAGAACAGAAGGACATACACTTGCATAGTATTCACCACACGTGCATAGTCTGCTATTTCTAACATTTGTTTTGTTAAATTGGTCTCACCTTTAAATGTAGAGTGTTATACTGTATTTAAAGAAATACTAACTAGTTGAGTGCTTTCAATGCTTTTACTTAATTTGCTGCTTTCCACAGTGTAATTTTCTTTTTAAGGTAAAAACAAAGAAAAAAAAAAACCTCTGCAATATTCTGCCATTTAGCATATGTATATGTACAGTATGTATATGTAGTTAGAAAGTAATATTTTTACAGCATGTGGTTTTGCCCAGCCCTCTCGTACAGCTTGTTCTTCTCTGGAGAGTATCCTGTGGCTCTCTACTCTAATCCATGCAGCACACTGTGCTCACAGCATGGCTCTTGGTTCCATTGTGGCAAACCTGCTGTGTGAAGGTAATGATTGCAGGTGTGTATAAAAACCACTTGTTGGCTTGACAAGAAGCAAGTTGCAGACAAACAAACAAGAGCATTTTTTTTTTTTTTTACAATGGAAGATGAGTCTGTCACACCCCCTAGAGTGTGATTATATGAATACCACCTGCATGGTTGCTTCTTCTCACTCATGTGTTCCTGTTATTATATTCAGACATTGCTTGAAAAGCATATGTAAATAGTACTCATGTAATTATGCCAATGTTTTTTTTTTTTTTTTAACATGCTTAAATTTGGATCAGAATTATTTTTACTTCATGGGGCACGTGTGCATTACAAGAAGTGTAGGGTACCCATGTTACAAATACATATACTCCAATTGGTATTTGTTAGATGAGATTTCTTGCATTAAAGTCCTCACATTGAACGCCACATCTGAAATTTAACGGTGGACGCATTATGCACGTTGTGTTTCTGAGCTTTTCTTGACTCTCTTGTTCAATATGAGTACTTCTGTGGCCACAGATAAGGCTGTTATGACCGCGACAAGGCCTTGTCTTGCTCTGCCATGATACTTCTATTGCTCCCAATGCCTGCGTGCTTCCAGGGCCAAAAACAATATGCTGTAAATTGCGCTATGGCCTCTTCAGCTTGATGTGCTGCCTACGAACATGATGTGATTGGGTATCGATTCACACCATGGCGCTAAAATTGCCTGCCTCATGGCCCCAGACACCGGTAGTGACAGCTTCAGTGCTGGACAGAAAAAAAGTGCCGTAGCACTGGGCTGTGCCTGGGAGAGGATACCTTCTCTCTGCTCTCTGATCCTCACTCACTCCTCCTCCTTAGAGAGGAAAGGATTAGAGATTAGAAGGACAGAGCCCCCCTACTGCGTTGCATGAATATATCACAGCTGCATAGACAGCAATCTAACATGCTTCAAAAGCAAGGCGGTCCATTTTGTTGACATTTTGCAGTCCCTTTATAAGAAAGAAAAAAACATGTAAACATCTTTTTTTCATTAGAATTCAAGTGATATTTGCACATAGACAGTTTTTTAATCTGTTCAAGCTTTAACATTTGCAACAGTGAAAAAAGATGGGTTTCTGCTGGCTTTTCATTAGAAAGTAGTGGTGATGTGGCACTGTCAATCTGCATTTAATATGATTAAAATATGCTTGAAGTTGAATAATGCAAGAGAAATAGCTTGTGTAATGAATAAATGGCAAATATTCCCACTACAATTAACGCTCCTACATACACACTAGGCAAATAGGTCAGGCTTCATCTACTAGGACAAGATGTCCAGCTCAGGAAATCCAAAGTAGCCTTGTATTGATGAATAAATATCCTTGAATAAAATTAATTAATTCAGCATGATCATCCTCAAATGTGCTGCTTTAGTAGGAAGCATCGTGATTTGGTTTTTTCTGAAGATGTTGGCAAAATATGAAGGAATTTTGCACAACTGTTAAATGAATGCTTAATTAGTAGGACATGTTCAAACCTCCTAAAAAAATATTATTACAAATGTTGTCTTGTGTGGAATGCAAATATAAGTAAGCACAGCAACTCAGTGTGTGTGTTAATTTGTTTTAAAATGCAGGGGGTTTCAAAGATAAACTTTGACTGAGCATGTTAACACTGATTTACATGTTGAAGGAGTACAGTAAATAAAATATGTGTGTTGGAACAATACTGACCCCCCCATGTTGAAATATTATACTTGTTTCACATGACTTCTACAGCTTAGTTATCAGAGTGGCTACTCCTGCAAGAGGCAAAAATGAGCCACACCATACACACAAGCTCACTGTGTACTATATTTCCCCTCTTTTTTTTTTTTTTTATAAGTTACGTAACAAACTGCTTAGTGTCAGTTCTGACAAAGTTCTGACAGTGAAAACAAAGTACTAACATGGGTGGGAAAGAGGAAATAGAGCAGTATTTCTAGCCAGGAGTTGAACCTGGTTTTCTCGCTCCAAAGTTTTGCATTCACTCTACTCAAAGTAATAGTTTTATTAATGTCATACATCTTTTTTTTAATGAAAACATTGAGTCCCTTGTCCCCATGGATGAGTAAAATTGTGCACTCACTTCCAATTTTGTATCTCTTGGACTTATTTTAATATCTATCATGTTCAAAAACCGTATAAATAAGTTTTCCTTATGTCTTTGAGATCTGGCTACTTTTGCCAGAATTATACCAAGTGAACAAGCAAATATAGATTTTGAACACTGCATCTAAGTAGGTCTACAGAGCCTGCTTAGATGTGAAAAACCTAGCACCCCCTGCGATTAAATAGCTTGTAGAACTACCTTTAGCAGCAATAACGTAAAGTAGTTGTTTGCTGTATGATGGCACCAGTTCTGTGGGAATTTCATCCCACTTCTTACAAATTTGCTGTTTATTTCTACCCTGTTCTCTTGGGGTTCTTACACAGCATTTTGGGTCTGTACTTTGACTGGGTTGTTGTAACAGTTTAATTATTTTTTTAACCAATCTGCCATAGATTAGCTGGTGTTCTGACATCATTATCTAACTTAATAGATTTTCCTCTGGGACAAATGACCTCACATTTATTTTTTGTCTTTTCTTCTTTTCTTTCTTTTTGTCGTATGACTGCATATCCGAGTCTGTGTTTTGTACAAAGAAGGATTTATTTTTAAACCATTACTGAAATAAAATCAAGAAACAAAACACACTTTTGTAAAATACGGTTGTTAAAATAAGTTACATCCCTAGTGTATGAAACCACTAGTTTGCTTACAGACTGTACTTAGGTGTATGTAGCAGCTACATGCTTTTTGAAATAACATAAGAATATGTGGTATATATTTCACAGCATAGTGATGCTCATTATCCTCATGTTTGACCTGTGATTTTCACTGTAATAGCTCACATTTATTTTAATGAATCCTGATATTACCTACAAACCCTCAAAGCAAGAAAATGCTTAAGGCTAAAATCAGTGGAAAGCTGTAGAGGGCACAACAGCTTTAAACCACTATAAGTTGTTTATAGACTCACTTATGATAATATCTACACTGAACACAGTCATTAAACTCCAGGATTGAATTGGAATTGCTTCCTTTTCAAAAGGGACCCCACCTCAGCACAGTCATTTAAAAAGTGGGGGAAAAAACCTTGTAAAACCCTATATTTTGTGCTGTTTATAGCACAAATGCTAATGTCATAAATGCTCTTTTTCCGCAAATAAACAAAAAAATAAAGTTTTGCTTGCAATTTCCAAATTATAATTTTTCAGCGAAAAAGATTAAAGTGCTCCATCCCTCTGTTTATATCAAAAGCCGAGGCACTTTTCTTCATATCCAGCAGAACAAAGCGTGATTTAGAGACGTGGGAGGGCAGCTATGGTTGATATATGTGTGTTTGGCTTTATAGGTGAGAAAAATGATGAATGGATGAAGTCAGCAGCCGCCATAACGGCACTCTTGTGCACCATAGCAGAGAGAAAAGAGGAAGTGTGTTTTTGAGAGAATAAAAGCAGGCCCTTTCAATCAGGCTACCTAAAAGTACAATTCTTTATGATATATCCTTGTTGTGCTTTCATGAAAAGCCTTGTGTTTTGGGATGTTGGAGTGAGAGTATGAGCAGTGAGGCAGGGTGGGTGAGGGCTCGTGGTGTCACAGGGGCATCAAATGAGGTGCAAGTTCTATTGAAGAACTGAGGAAATAAAAATCTGTTTACCTGACCACAACTACCTCTGATAAAGTAGGCTGTCATGAGTGGAAGTCACAGAGGAGTGACAACGGGATAGGGTTGTTGGAGGAGCCCTGAAATCTGTGAAACATGGGCACTTGTAAATATTCTCTTTCACACATTACTGATAGTGACTAGCTGGAAAAACTTTGTGACTTTACTTTGTCCTGATGTTGGTATTTGTATTTTTGAGAAAAGAATATCCTGTGAATAGAGCCACTGTGTGTGTTTTATGTGGACGTGTGCTTGTTTTAAGCTTCTTTGTCTGTCTGTGTGTTTATAGTTGTCCTGTCAGGTCATTTGTTGCTGCAGCTATTAATTCCCCCCAGTCCTCTTCCCCTGTTGTGCACTCATTTGCTGATATACTCGGCCTGTCATTAGTCTATATGCCTACTCTGCATGTTGGAGAGAAATATTGACATTGTCAAAGCACCACTTATTGCTTCTGAACATAAGCCGTGCTTTTACATATTGGGTGTCAAATGTAAAGGGTGAATTCATCAAGGTATTCACACCTCAGTGAAACGAAAATTGTCCTCCCCTTTGACATAGATGGGGAGAAGAGGCACTTAGAGGCACAAAAGGAGAATGAGCAGCAAGATGCTGGAGCTGACCAAGCCATTTTGATGCATATGTTGCACAGAAATATTGACCAGCTCTTTAGTCTGTGACTCCCTTAGGACAGGGTAATTTTCAGTCAGTGTTACTGTTGTTTAAAATAATATGTTGGCAATCTTCCTCGTCAAATCATCAGTGGAAACCAGTAATGATGGTTTGGCAGGATTTCCCACTGATCAGACACAGAAGACTAACAAGTAATTAGATTTTGATTCAACACTGGGAAGCTTTGGATTGCATTTTTCTTCAAGAGATTTCCTTTTTTTTGTCAGTCTATGAAAATACACAATTTTTACATAATCAAATAAGAAAAAAACATTTAATCACTTAATATGCTATATTATACAGACTGTGAAATGAGACAAAACTGGTATCAGCGAAATAAATATTTGCAAAATATTATGTAGTTTGCATCAGCTTTGTATTGACAAGTGTAGGGAAACTTTATATATGTTAGTTTTTATTACAACTTTACATTTTATTACTTGTTTACAATTGATGTGCTTAGGATGCAATTAATGTTGAGTATTGATTGTTCTGTTCTGTAAATCACTATACATCGATAACATGCTCCACCAACTAAAGGATATTTATACAGTTTGTGTGTGCAGTACCTGAAAAATGTGCCAGTTTTTGCATTGTTTCAGAATTTGTGTTTTGGGATATTTTTGACAGTATTTTTTCTTCGTAAAAGTCACTTAAACCAAAATCTTTGCTTCAAAACTGAGGATTTTTGTTTAGCGAATTAAGTGCAGCCTCTTCTTGGATGAAGTTGTCATATCCAGTGATACAGTGGAAACACAGCTATTGTTTTCAACTACCATTCAGGCCTCAACTGTTTATGTTGTGTTCATCCACTTCAGAATGAACTAATATGTAAAATATAAATTTACACCGCTTTTCTTTTTCCCCTTTCCATGCCAAAATATTTTAAAAAGTTACTACTCAACAAGTAGTAACTTTTAAATCTGAAAGCATTTACATTGCTTTATCCAATCATAAACACATTTTCTTATTTGTATTTTATTTTAAATAGATATAGTTATGCAAAAGACAGTGGCTGACTCTTTCACTTAAACTTTCATCATATCAGAACATAAAAAAATATTTGCTCCTCAAAACGAGGTAAATGCAATGACAGGTGTTTAACAATGTGAGATTTTACACCAATGTTATTAATTTAAAAAAAAAAAGTGAAATGCAGAAACACTGTGTGAAAAACTGAATACATCCATACTGTATAATCTTCTCTATTAACAGAGAAGTTTTGGCCATTTGTTTGTCTGAAGCATTCAGGTGTATTTTAACGCAATTAAAAGGAAAAAAATACACCACCAACGACCTTAGAGAAGCAATTATTGCTGCCCATCAATCAGGGAAGTGTTATAGGGCCATTTCCAAACTACTTGGAGTCCATAATTCTACAGTGAGAAAGGTCATTCACAAATGGACACAAATAGAAACCATTCAAGAGAGTTGTCAATCTTCCCATGAGAGGATGTCCTGGCAAGTTCACTCCAAGGTCAGACTGTGCAAGACTCAGAGAAACTGCAAAAACCCAAGAGCTACATCTCAGAGCCTACTTTCCTCAGTTGGCAGGTTAATTGTTCAAGTTCATGAGAGTATAGCCAGAAGAAGACTGAAGAATATGGTTTGCTAGGAAGGAATTGAATCTGAACGTACCACAGGACTTACACGTGCTTCAGAAAACCGAGACCAAGCCCTTGGTTTTTGTTCAGTAGATAATGGCACATTGATGATGTTATGGGATTTAGTTAACCTAATTTTAATATTGTACGTGTTCTTCCTGGAACACTTGAAAGATATGAGAATGTCACCCAGTAGGTTGAAGACATCTACCTATGTTGGTGTTGTTTTGTCTCTTTCTTCATGCAAATGGTTTTTAAGGTATACATCATTATGTGGTCATATTTCTTTGCAAAACTCTCCATAGATTTTCTGCTGCTGCTAGTTCAGAACCACAGGCAGGGCAGTCCAGCATCCATTCCCTGTTCTTCCTTAGAAATCCCTATGTGCAGAATGTGATTTTGCATTGTTTTGTTGAAAAATACATGGAGGTCTCTGGAAAAGATGTTGTCTTGAAGGCAGTATGTGCTGCTTGAAAATCCCAAAGTACATTTACACTTCTGTAATGCTGCCATCACAGAAGTGTAAATAACCTTTGCAAAGGACACTGATACAACTGCACCATCACAGAAGCTGGCATTTGGACTTGTTGGAAGTATCTGTGTATTGTAAAGCTGTTCATGAACATCACAATATCATGTTATCATGACGCACTTTCCTTTTATGCATTTATTTCACCAGAGTCCTTTAATTATACACTGTAGATATTCATAATTCACTTTGTTTCTTCTTTTTTGTGAGGATGATTGTTTTGAACAATTCAACGATATTCTGTCAAGTTTGTTCTTCGCTAATCTTTTCATCTCTGACTCAGCATTTCAAAAATATTGCGTTTTTACCAATTTGTGATTATACTCACCTGTTGCTGTCACCTATACACTTTTTTTTAATAAGCTGCACATCTGAAATATAAATATGGATCTTTATTAAAAAACAAGAATGAATTTGTTGAGAAAGTATGATGACATATTTTGGTTCTTTCTGTTTGCAAAGAAATTTAAGTCAAACTAAATTCTTTTTCCATGTCACCCCAACTTTTAATGATTTAGGGAGCATAATGAGTTGCTTATTTCTCTGTAGGTTTATCTAATTTATGTACCTTAAATTTCAATATATGTCATAATAATATTATATTGCTGTTTTATCAGTTTAACCCAACCAGTAGTGATGAAATGAGTACTCTAATGCTGGAACTCAAGCAAATGTGTATGTGTGTGTGTGTGTGTGTGTGTGTGTGTGTGTGTGTGTGTTATGCTTGGGAAGCCCCCATACACACTGCAACACTT
>JAOWBL010000022.1:13995224-14008606 GCA_028564865.1 Zenarchopterus dispar
TATATATGTGTGTGTGTGTGTTTCTTTTCCTTTTCTTCTCTTTTTTTCTTTAAACCAGAGAAGCATGTGCAATGCGGGGGCAAAGGAAAAAAGAGGATTAGGCTGAAATAATACCTTAATAAGAAACATATTAGCAGGTTCCAGAGGAATATTTTCAGCAGGTGCACCAAGTGCAGGCTGCAGTAATGGCCAATCACATCTACTTCCCTCACCGTCATTAAAATCAGCAGACAGTTTAATGGGTGGGGGAGGACGATCCAGGCTGGCTTCTCTGAAGGGGAAAAAGAATTTCTCTGGAGACATGCACACTCTATAGCAAAATATAAACATTAATGTAACAGAACCCCAGGTAACTTCTTACATCAATTTACATGAAAATAACAGCTGTGGCACATGAGTTAAGATGAATGTAGCTGATGCCAGTGTGTACTAATAGCATATAGAGACACACAGTATGTTGTGGAGGACTTAAATAAATTGATTCAGGGCTACAAGTTGTTTAATTTTATGTATTTTTTCTTTTTTCTCGTTTTGTTCTATTTATAGCAAATAATCACGGAAGTAGCGGTTCTTACGTCTAATTGGCTTCCTGCCAGCTCAATCTGCTGTGTTGGAATTGACATAGCTTACCTGCAGCACAGGGCCAAAATAGGCAGCTTTTAAAAATACTATACACTCCATGGATGCTGATTTTGCCAAAATGTAGTATATAGTGTGTAGTATGCAAACAATTATACAACTTGTACTATGTGATAATCATGCGAAGGGTTTGCTACTTGTAAGGAATTTTTGTGTGCAGCTGAACAGTCTGTCTCACATCTGATGAGACCACTGCAAAAGAAGCTAACCAGAGTTGTCCCGTGACCGCCTTCTGTTCTCATTTTTGTATAGGTGTTTTTACCTTAGCATACTACATGCCAACATTAACTGCTGGACTGCAGTGCACACTGTATATTAAGCCAAAGTCACAAAGGTTCTTATCAATGGTGGGTTCTTATGATACAGTTTGTATGAAATCTGGAGTCCGTAGACATTTGTGGAGGGGAACATAGTTTCCTAGAGCCTTTTTTAGGGAGTTAGTAATGCTGGCATTCAATTTGCAAGAGCAATTTGATGCAGTCTAGAGAAAATGAGGTGATTTTCTGCCGCACCCTTGCCATAAAGTTTACATGTTCTCTGTAAGGGTGCCTCAGAACCTACCAACAGTATACTTATAACCATCTCACGAAAATTGTTGTCGGAAGGTAGCCGTTGGGAACCTGGATGTGAAACTCAAGGCAAGCTCAACCCCATTGATTGGAAGGTCCTACGACTTTCTGCATAATTTGTCAGGCTATATAAGTGGCAGCTGTCCAATATCTCCACACATCTGTGTCTTCATTGTTTCATATGGTGGAAATATTCATGAAAATTTTCTAGCTAGCAATCACGGCAAGAAGACTGCAGCTCCACCTTTTTACAGCTGCAGGAGGAAGAAGATCTAGTGGTTGTAACCGTTGTTTTCATTGGGCTATGGCCAAGCGATGCATGTATGACGTATTTCTGCCTTATGACGTACTTCCAGAAGTATGCACGGTGATGCATACTTTCACCTTACGCATCTCAGTTCAAAAGCCATTAATAGAAACACTGTAAGGGCCCCCCTAGAACAACTTAATATGTTCTAGCACCATACTTACACTAATTTAGTGCGTTGTTCTCTTAGGTTGTGCTTGAGGTATTTGTCTGTCGGCACTCTGACATGGACTTTCAGGGCACATTCGTAGAAAATCTTTGACATAACCATCGACCTGGCCATGAACTTAAGAACAGGTTACGATTGCTGGATTCTTATAAAGCTGCCTCAAGGTGGATGTAGGAAATGGTGCAAAAATTGTTAGAACTGTTCACAACCATTGGTACAGGTCATTGTGACCGAGGCTTTACGTAGTATGCACTTTCACAGTTTGCGGTTTTGTATATGACCATAGACTGTGCATATTTTTACCAGAGCAGAAGGTTCCCTCTAGGGTCCCACTAAATTGTGCCACAGCGCCTCTATTGGGACCACTCTCATTGACTGGCCAAGGCTGACAACAGCTGTCATGGCCAGCTAATTAACACTCAGTTACCAAATTGTTACACCTTCAAGTTTAGTCAGGCACACCTGAATTTGTATATTAGCACATCCCATTTGGCCTACCTTTATCAAGTTCAAAGTTCAGACTCATACTAGATAAAACCAATTCAATTCTTTCATAAAGCAGAATTTAAAAAAAAAGGCAATCTCACTGAACATTATAGAGAAAATAAATTCAATTCAAGACCAAATCAGCAAAGTCAATTTCCTTTGCATTATAATCCAGGCTACATGATGACATAGTGGTGAGCGTTGTCATCTCACAAGATTGAATCCCAGCTGGGGTCTTTCAGTGTAGAGTTTGTGAATTGTCCACATGCCTGTTTCTTTTATATCTGGCTTCCTCCCTCTGTCCAAAAACATGCATGTTAAGACAAATCTAAATTGAGCTTATGTGTGTGTGAATATGCACATTTATTTTGTTTATCTCCTTCTTGCTATTGTGATGGACTAGCAGCCTGCCTCCTGCCTGATGACAGCAAAGATAATGACATCCATGGGGCGACAGGCAGTAGTGGAGGGGAAGAACAACTTCTTAAGTGGAAGCGACCTCCTGCAGAAAACAAACTAAAGGAGGGTACCCATCTACTATGGTTGGTTTTCAGGGAGGCGAGAAGACAAAGACAAACAGAAGGCCAGGGATGCCTGCTGTGATAAATTCAAAACAAACAAAAAATACTAAAATCATAAAAAAAAAACACTTGACACGTGGAAGAATTGATATATTTTGGAGGACTGCATACACTTCCTCCAACTTCAGCTTTTAAAACTGCTGTTACTGCTTATGTTGCAATAAGACATGGTGAAAGAGCTGGTACTTTCAAGCCAAAATAGGTCTTATATCATAAGAAAAAAAACAACAATTTTGTATTAAAGAAAAAGGAAACAATTTGTTTTCTCACAGTTTAAGGAAACTACCAATATAATGGGAGTGTGTTGACTTAGTGCTCTTCATTTGCTTGTGTTTTTGCTCTGCTTCCTGTCTGAGCCCATACTATTTTCTGTTCGCGAGCACGAAATAGAGGGTGAGGAGAGCTGACTGACTTTAGAAGAAGAGGAGCACAGAGCCCTTCCACTCAGTTCCTGGGTTACTATAAAACCTCATTACTGGGGTGTCATAGAAAATTTGTGCACTTTCTGCTCCATCTAGCAGCAATTTTGCTGGATAAGCACTGCTCTCGTTTGGCCCATTTTAAGCATTTTCAGTAAAGAAAGGCTTGCAAACAGGAAGCCATCACCACCCCACAGGGGCCCTGACAGCAAACGAACCCCCTGGTGGTAGCCCTGCTCTTATATTGTGCCGTTGTTTTCGTGTGCATTCGTGTGTACATACATGCATGTACATTGCACTCATCTCTTGACTCTTCATCATTTCCATAGCTGTGCAAGCTATATCTGTAGTTTGATGGCAGGGGGTTTAAAAGGCAACTGTACTGGATTTCCACTGGAATTGTTTCTATTCTTCATAGATACGCATTTTGATAACCCCTAAGAATAAAAAAATGCAACTATAATATTCAAAGGCTTCCCAGATTTAAATCCTAGTTGAATATATTTAGTCACTGATTATGGTAGTGGTTTTATAAATCATTTGCTCATTTAAAGATGTTTAGTTTCATATTCTCTAATATTTTTCTGTCTTTCTCCAATTCAAATATACATTTCAATCACTCTGCATCTCATTTAATCTTTACAATCAAAACAACACCATCAATTAAGAAAAAGAAAAGAAAATGTATTAATTTCCACTGAGCAGCTGCATGGGCTTAGGCAAGGTATTCACATGTTGTTAGGATGTTTTTCTCCCATCTGTGAAAAATTGAATTTCATGAAAGCAAACAGAATGACATGTTTATAAATATGGATCCCTGCCTTCTGGACAAGCTTTTCAGCCATTGCCATTTTGGCCCCATCACTTCACAGTGCAACCTTGTAATTTCAGAGAGTGGGGGAAAAAGGAATCAAAGGAAAATGATAAAGGATAGAAGTGCCGTTTGGCCATCGTGTAAAGTGTTTTTTTTTTTCTGTATGTGTGCAACAGTGGAGTCAATGGCTGAACAGAATGTACACAACAAAGCGCCTGAATAAAACATGATCAGATAAAAGCCAAACGTGCAAGAGGAAAAAACAGAAAGGTCAGTAAGAACCCTGGCCATAATTATGGCTGGAGAATTTGCCAGGAATGCACTAATTAAAGCACACACAAATCTCCAATCTCTACCTCCCCTTCTCCCCCTGCAGCTCCACAACAAGCCCACGTATTAATCATTGGGGAGGGAAGTGACGACTTGGCTACCCAGCACTGCTGCACTACCATCGTGTACTTTAAAACAAACACAAAGGCACACATAAGCATACTCACCTCAGACATGTTGTAACTGAGTCCAGACCAGAAGTAGGGCAGGAGGAAGATCCAGATTGGATCACACAGCGAAAAGCTGGACTGAGCTAAAGGTTGAAAAGCCTCCTGCTGGAATAAGGACTGCTACCAATCAACGTCTCTAATTGAAGTGGGGTGAGAGGCCTTTTCCTAACACTGGGGTCTCTCAGCTCAGACTAAAGGAAACAAAGGCAAACAAGATGGGCTGTGTTGTTGTGAGTATCTAAGACAGGTTAAAGTTAAGGCTGGATCTTGCCGTTTCCCACCTGCAGTACTCCCAGTTACCGTGTGTGTGCTTGCATCTGTGTGTGTGTGTGTGGAGGGGTGCCTGTATCACGCTGTTCACCTCCAGTGGTGTGTCTGTAGTTGTCTTCCTCGTTAACACAGGAAGGCTGCTGATGATCCTGGTGTTCCCCCTGTACTATTACGCTTACAGAAATGTAGAACAACCCACCTGTGGCAGGAGAGAATGGCAAAACAGCAACACTTAGATATCCTAAAATTAAGCCAGTAAAACAGGATCAACATGTTGCATGAGCTGCATGTAGATGACACTTGTTACATGGAAACAATGACATATTGTTACTGCCTTCTTGACACTGCTGTATCTGCAGACACACACCACCTGCTCCCTTTTCAGTCTGGCTCCTTACAGTCTGGTATGAGGGAAAATGTTTTACAGTTCCCTGTGATCCAGATGGCTAACTGTACACGACCTCCAGCACTGAATGATAAATGGCAAAAAAGCACTTTTCATCTATCGCCTTCTTACCTCTCGGCTGTGCGCTGATATTCCTGCAGAAAGTGTGCTGAAAGGCACAGTTGGATGTATGGAAGCACTGGAGAGGGTTTGATACAGAATTATTCACTTTCTGCAGACGCTCAGCTGACAGAAGAGCTACCTCTGCTTTTGTACTCTCAGGTGGGAGGGGGTTCAAGTCTCAAAACCTACCAGTTGTGATCAGAATGCTGTCAACAAAGATTTGTAGCTTCTGTAATGTGCTGATTGTGGGCTGACGGGACACTTTGGGTGCATTTTGTCCCTGTGCTGTCAGACACTCAGCTGTCAACAGCAAAGACCTACACTTTGACTTGACTAAGGAACAGGTGTGCCGCCCTAACACATCGGTGCCACGAGCATTGTTCAAGTACTTAAAAGTGTTAATTGTGGGTTGTGCTGCACACTCTGGGGTGCACCATAAAGCCAAGCCATCCAGTGAATTAGCTTGTCGGTATAACAACACTGAATGCATCTAAGGCTTGTGCTGTTTTTTTTCTTCAGTTAGGCACTCCAATGGCTTGTTCAGGGAGTAGAGCCCTGGGGCTCACCCAGCAGCATAACTGCCCCTGTCATAGGAGGCCTGCTGGCTAGCTGGAGCAGCCACAGAGAATATGTGGCCTTCACAGTTAATCATAACGCCAACTCACTCTTGCCTGATTGTATTGGCGGCTCCAGGGATCTGCCATAATTGGATCCTTGTAAGTGGGATGGAGGAGCTAAACAACCAGATTGCTGTTTGTTTATACCTTTTCATATATTAGTAACGTGCCGAGACTTCTCAAGTAGTCTGGGACTTCTTGTGCTGTTTGCTGCTCTAATTAGTAATTCATTCTTAACATATGCCTCAATTGTGGCCCCATCCAGCTATTTGTGATTAACTCCACTTTAATTAGAGTTGCTCATGCAGACTTTGGCTCCTCATGGACGTGTAGTGGGCACTTGAAAACCACTGCTACTTTCCATGGCTACATGTGGCAAATGTTTGACACTTTTATTAACTTGGTTTAGAAATTTAAAATGATACATTGAGTAAATGCAAGAGGAATAGGTGGGAAAATAATGGGATACAACTCATCTATGTATGAGAAACGATATCCAAAATACATATCGTTTTAGCAGGTTTTCTAAAGTACTAGTGTTTAGTTTTTGTTGAAACCTGAGGATGCTTGTTTATTACTAAAGCAAGGTAAACATGGCAAAAAAAGTGATACTTCTGAGCTTCTTCTTCATTTTTATGCATGAAAGTATAAACATCAAATCCTTATTCCTTCCAGTTCACTTGATGTGTATTAAAGACAATCTTTTACTAACGTACACATCGCATGTATTACGTTTGATGGTTTATTATTTATTTATTCATGAGAACTTCTTATGATATGTGTTAGAGTATATTGTTCACTGTCAGTCCTTGACAGCTCACGAACAAAACGTGAGCAGAATTGACTTGGGTCTAAATTGTAAGCAGTGAAAAAATTTTCAGCATTCATGAAAATGTTAGCTGCTTTGAACTTTTCGTAGATACAAATAAAATCTACTCCTGCCTCAGACCACTCTTAGAACTTGTGTGAGTGAGGAGTGCACATAAATATTGCTTATTATGAAACTTTACATTGCTAATGTGCTGTGTGTCATGTTATTTTCACAATATGAAGATACCTTAAAACACATGTTTTAAGCATGAGAATTAATTAGAAATAGAATATATATGTCTAAATTGATGGAGATTTTAGCATATTTAAGCTTCAAATTGTGTATCTTAATTATGTTGTTAATGGGTTGATTAAATCAATTACAAAAAGAGTACAGAGTTTGTAGAACAAAAAACTGCACAGTTCAGGAAATTAATATTGTATAAATTTCATTAGTTCCTCTAGTTTTTAAAAAAAATGTGTGTTGAAAGCAAGATGTTCTCTGGCTGCCACAATGCATAGTGATATAACAGAATAAAACAAGTATAAGCTTAACCTCCGACTTTGCTGTTGACTCCTGTGATAACATCTCTGTCTCAATGGAAAATAGAGCTGTATGTGAACTAAACCAGAAAAATTACCAAAGTTCTTAATTAAAAAAAAATCTCTAGTGCACCATCTAAATTTTCTTTCTCTTCTAATGCACACCGTGTCAGCAGGATCCGGTGGTCCCTGGGTGGGATTTCATGCTAATTAATGAGCAACAGGAGCATACTGCCAATCTGTGATTGATTGACATAAATAAACAAACTCACGTTCTTACCATCAAATCCGAGTTTAACACAGCATTCTTGAATCCAGAGTAGGCTTTTAGTAAAGAGGTGCGAATCTACTTGCAGATTTATGAAGATTTCATGAATGAATGAGGCCCACTGAGTTTAATCTAACAATTTCTCACCTCTCAAATACTTGTCACCTCCCACTGGTCTAACAACCTAACTTAATCAACTAGGATTACATATTTTTTTTAATCGGTTCCTTGGCAGTAATTAAGTGGCACCTTTTTCAGACAGCCCCCAAGTCACCTTGGACAACATGTGTAAGATGAGGGTGTCTTTACATTTTTGAGGTAAATAATTTTAACACCTTAAAATGGTTTTAGGTAATAGCAGATTAATTCATTTACCACATTACAAATATTCAAGATGCCCTTGCACTATACTGCTAAGAGGAAACTTTGCAAAATAAATCAAAAAGGGGTATCCACGTTGAAGCATGCTAAACGCCAGTAATTAAAAGCCGACAGCTTTGCAGATTAACTGCAGAATGGAGTTTGTGGGGAAACTCATGCAGCGAAGGGGGCATTTAGTCACATGGCCCCAAGTCCCCCCACAGATAAAGCTCATTTTCTCTAGCAGTGGGGTAGAAAGAGTGGAGAACACAGCCCATTTGGTTTTAGACTCACATGGGGCCCACAGGGGTAGCCAGCATTTTATTTAAGGTCACCAGGAATAAATGGGATTCAGACTGTGTCTGGCAGGTTGCAGTGGACAGGGCCCAGGCTGGGGCCTTCCAGCCCTGCTGCCCCCAGGCACCCTCTCCATCTCTTCTCACAGGAGAGCACAGGTCTTTTCCTGCCTTCAATTTCACTGTCTGAAGCCCCGGCTAAATACCTCACAACTCTCCTACTTCTAATAACAGCACTGTGTCAAAGGGTAATAGCATGTTAAAATCCCCCTCAGGTTGTTCAAAAGGGCGAATGGAGAGAGAGAAAAAAGAGGATCCCGGTTGAAAAGCTCTTAATTCCATTTAGCTCAATAATGAGAAACAAAGAATTGGGGAGGGCCGGCATTGTTGGTTCTGCAGCGCGTAGCTCATGAAACATAAGCACCCCATGCCAGACCACATCAGATGAGCCTCTGTGGGGCGACCCTGTGCTTGAGCCACTCTGTAATAAAACCCACAATAGGCTTTCAGGGGAATGAGTGGCCATCACAGTTTAAGGGCTTTTCTCTCAGGGGGAGGCAACAAAAAGCTACAGAGATGGATCTGGCTGCCATTCAAACTTTGTATCAGTCACTGTGCTTTTGAGGAAATATGAGAGGCTGGACTGCTGTCCCGTCACAGCATGATTCAGAGTGAGAGGGATTGAAGCTCACGCTGAAGCCAAGCTGCTTTGAAGAGCTGTTAGTATGTGAGTGGCCAATGTGTTTTGCTGAGGGAGGGCAGAGGGGGTTTGTGATGAGGTGACCCTGTGTGCTCCACCTTTAGACTGAAACATATCGTACAAGTGCTCACAGCATTTCCCATGACTGTCATTCATGTTGCCTATTGGATAATAAATGTGTGTAATATGTGACAAGAACAAGTATAACTATATACTGTGGCATCATAGTGTAGCGTATACCATGCAAGGTATTTCAGCACTGCAAAAGTATTCAAACCATGATACTCATGCTGACAAAATCATCTTTGTGTGTAATTGTGTGTTTTCAATGTAGGGTCTGTATCAGTGGCTACTTGAACATTGACTGTTCTGGTATAACATTGTCTTATCCCTTTCATTCAATTTGATTTAAATCCAGCTCTTAAGTGTTGCTTTTTGAGGTTGAACTAGTTGACATTGACTGCTTTCATTCGGGAAAGAAAAAGCCTTGAATTAAAAATAAAAACAAACAAAAAAAAAAACATGAGAGGAATAAAATTTTTTGAACCACAATCAAGAAAATGTTAGGATGGCTAGTTAATTATCACTTATGTGAAGTGTGTTTTCATCTATCCATGTTTACACGCAGCTTCAATTTATGTCATGAAATGGAAAAGTTAAGGTGTAAAAAAAAAATAATAATAATAATAAAACAGTGTCTTGGAAACATAAAAGAAAAAAAGTGTTCTTAAAGCATGTACCTTCTAATTAACAAAATAAGGTGCACTTTAGAAGCAAATATGGGCTTTATAATGCCATTTTATAAACCTCAATTTTTGAGTGTGCTTTGGATCATTACCCAAAGGTCAATTTTTGTCATCTGGAGCTCAAGGGTGGATGGTTTCACGCTGTCTTAAACCCTTCTTTGATTCAATGCAGAATTTATTGTCGTAATCAGTGACTGCATGCTGCAAGCAGCAAACCAAGACATGACTACCAAGTCAGAGCTAGTATGAAGGTGTGATGTCTGAAAATTTGTTTGGTGTGTGTCAACCATCACTCTGGCTCAAAAAGTATGTACAGATAAATGGAAATAAATAATACATACATACATTTAGCTATTCATTGGGCCTTATTTGTGAAATATGAGTAGAACAAATAAACTGGAGAGATATCTAAAAGTTTCAACATTCATGAATGCGAACACAGATTTACAATGATTTTGTGGAATAGGCCCATCTTGTACAATATTAGCAATCTTTTCAAATCAAGGGACAATAGTCTAATATTGCTCAATCAGAATGACTTCGAACACCCTCAAACTGCTCTGTAAGATCATAGTCGAGGCTTCATTTCAAAGCAGAACAATGAAAAACCTGTCATTTCCCAATACAATTTAACAATGGCCTGAAAATGATCCATATTATTAGAAACTGTAGTTTCAGAAAATCCTTTATGAGGAAAAGTCTATATTGTTGTCCACTACTGTGCCTAATTGTGGTGTGTTAAAGCCTTTAGAAAATAATAATTGTTTTCTTGTACTGTCTAAGTCATATCTGTGAAGTAATTATGGACTGTCTATGTTGTTGAAATATACAACCCCACAAAAAAGTCATTGCCTTTTTATAATGAAGCATAAAGACAACCTCCCTTTGATACACTATAGTACTGCAGTGATTAAGATGTTTTAGATGACAACTAATTATTTAACCCTAACCGACGTAGCTTCTTATTCTTTTTAATAGCCATGACGATAGCTACATCCAGTAGTCAATGAGAAGATGTTAATCTGTTTCAGAATGGTCATTTATTGATCTGCATCAATCAAACAAAACAACTAAGGAGTGCTGAAACTACAAAAAAAAAGTGTTAAGAATCACTTTTGCATTAAATGACTGAAATTATTGGGTTTTCTATCAATGGATGAGTGATAAATCTAATCATCCGTGATTAGATTTATCACTCATTCCATTGACAAAAAACTTAGCTCTAGTATAGATTACCTCTAATATAGATAACTCTGTTGTGGTATTTTAAATTAACCAAGCTCACACCTAAATGCTAAATATTCACTCTTTTTTTTTGTCCCACACATATGCATGGAAATTAGGTATGAATATGATTATGCAGATTTGGAGAGGATTCATGGGTACCAAATGTCAGATGTCAGGTATGCATTTTCAGACCCTTGTGGGATGGAGATGATTATCATGGTAATTATTCAGCATTTGAACAATCGGTTTTTCTATGCAGAACACTGGGAAGCACATCTGCCCAGGGACCTGATGTTGGTGTTTGTCTGCCTGTCTGCCACCACAAACATAAGTGTGTTAGTCAGAGATATAGAGGAAAACAAGAAGATGAAGCAGGGTAAAGTGATGAAGAGAGTGTGATGTTTGCATTTCAACTGAGATAAACTTGGTGGGAGAAAGAATAGCTGTTCCTTTCCCTGTTTTTTCTAGCTTCTATCTTTAGCTCATTTCAGCATAAAGATATTGAGTTGGAAATAGAGCAGATATCAGTCATCTTTATCACCCAGCTGGGGGAGATCTGGTTTGGACCTGGACATTCCTCTCTTTATGGTTTCCTTCCACTCCTTTTGTTTTCTTACCACGTTTTGTGCATCCTTTTATACACTATGGGGCCAGTCTTAATATGCATGATAAATTTTACTCCTGTGTTCATACCCATTATCCATTGCGCTGAACACCCCCATCCCCGACTCTGGTGTGCTGACAGGGAAATGCCACACTATGAATGGCCAACGGGAGAATTAGATGGCCTCCCCCATACTGGTAGTCATTAACCCTGTGACTGGAGAGCGACCCCAACACCTACACAGAAACACACTTCATCCTCATCATACGGCTTTGTCGCCACTCTTTGATGTTGCTGTCAGTCCTGATGTACTCTGCTGAGCAGATGGCCATGGCTCAGTTCCCTTATGGCTGCCTACTCACACAACTCACTCCACACAACACTCTTGTACTCCACACAGACACCCATTAACTTCCAAAGACATTGGTTAATATAATAGATGAGGGATTTTAACTCTTTTTGTAAGGCAATTTATCAACATGCAGGCAACGTTTAACCTCATGAAGTTTTGTGACGGAAAATCCCATAAAATGGCGTGCCTAATGGTTTTGGCAATGCAGCTTGTTAGTGTTTTCTGCTGCTACTTTCAAATATACCATAATTTAAAATGCATACACGCTCACTTGTCCTTACTGGGGCCACTTAACATATTCTGATGATTAGGGGCGGCTTTGGCCTGAAAGCTCAATGTTCCACAAATGTGGAACTGTGACCTTGAGTTCTGCTTCTCCTGCAGAAGTCCGATGCCGAAGGAGGAGGCAGAGATGAAGAGGATACCAGAAACAGACAGCTTAAAAAGGGGTTGAGTAGTGCACCGAGGCAGCCCAAGCAACTATTGGCTCCAAATGCATTTTATACCCTGCCAGAGGTGAAAAGATAGAGAAACTTCTACTATGAATTGTTAACTGGGGTCGACCTAGGACAAGTCAAGCATGTAAACAGTTAACTGGCCTTTTAACAAGCTTGACTCTTAATTTGCATTCTTTTCCATTTCCTCTAGCCTTCATTAGATATGAAATGCCTTATGAAAAAGTCATAAATGCATAAATGTATCTAGGAAAAGGCACAGAGCTTAGTCTTGTATGCTGTATCCTGGGAAGCCACTGCCACATACCACAAGGGGCTCAGATTTTATTCATAGTTAAAACCATTGGCCTATATGCGATACCATATTACATTATATTATTCACAATGATGTTGCTCTTAAGACTTTAGCAGAAAATGCTTCCTTAATGTAAATAAAATATAGTCTTTATTTTTCACTTGAATGTATGATGTATAATATTTTTTAACTTGAATGTATCAATAAACATGTATTTTCAATCTAACCACATACCACTGCAGTAATATCTTTAGCAGATACTACAGTTGTACTCCTTCAGTGTGGAAACTGTAATCTGACCTTCTCTGTTCAACATTGTTGCAGCCAGTGGGGCTGTATGTGCATGTGTGTTTCTGTCCAAACCAAATTGCACAGAGCAAGTTAAATTTACTACATTATGCGGCAAAAAAAAGCCTTGACAATGAGAGCTGTAAAACCAGAGACAAAACTGATGAGGCTTTTTAAAGATAGAGAGAGCCACTGTGGGCTTAAGTTTTGGTTTTCAGGTCTGTTTGTTTTGATCTGAGAAGCTACTGCTCTTGTGCTTCAGCAAGTGGTTCAGATTCCACCTTTAACATAGAATGAATAACATATTTTACAGGGCATTTGTAGGAAATTGGAGCTCAGCATTCTTGCTTCCCAAAGCACTTTAAGAAACCATACTGTGTCTCAGATGAAGGCTCTGAAACTGGCAGGATCACTAATCTGTGTATACCAGATTACTACTTTGCACTGTAGACAGCCCTTTATTCTTAGATTATGTGGTGCTAGACCAGCTGATGGCGTTGCAATTTGGCCAAAAATACTTCTCAGAGCACTAACCACAAATATATATATATATATATAT
>JAOWBL010000022.1:14018127-14029722 GCA_028564865.1 Zenarchopterus dispar
GTGACGTAGCGCTGGGGCGCGAGCAGGTGTGTGTTCCAAAAACATACACACACACACACACACACACACACACACACACACACATTTCACATTGTAAACATTTCTGTAGCAACTCTTTTCACCTTTTGTCTGAAATACTCTGTTTTAGTTATTGTTTCCTTAAGGTTTCATCTTCCCTCAGGGCCAAGTCTGCATTAAATTCTTCATGTGTTTGGGAGTTTCAGCCAATAAAAAAAAGTTTTTTAGTAATGGACTGATATTTTAGAAATATACTTATCAACATTTTCACAATGTTAATAAGTATATTGTACATGATAAGTACAAAACGATCAAACATTTGTTAAGGAGATTGAAGACTCTCCTGGCAGCATATGGTTAATGTAGCTTTGTAAAAATGCTGCAAGCAGGTATACTGTTAATATTCAATATTTGCACAATTGTCAGATATAGATTTTTCATTCAGTGAGCAGATGTATGTCTGGAAATATTACTGAACAGGTCAAATAAGTGAAAACCCTTGTGGATCCCAGCGTGAGAACTTCTGTTTGAAGTGACACTTTTTTTTTTTTTTTTTTGGAATAAGTCAAACAATTACAAAGAGATGTAAAAGAAACAGCAAGAACAATGAAGACCAAAAAAAGAAAGAAAAAACAACAAGAACCCGTCCCGACTAAAGTGGGAAACCCGATAGATCCAAAAATACTACAAAGATAAAATGGCCCCATTGAGACATAAGTCAGGCAGGGAGACACAAAACAACCTCAAAGAGATTCAAATAAACTGCAAAGACAAACTACTGAAAAAGAAAAAAGAAAATAAACCAACAAAAAAGAAATGCAAAATTTAAAACCCACCCTCAGTAACAGATCTGAGGCGTAACCAAGCATCTCCATGTTTTTCAATAATTATTGCCTTCTCCCTTTTTAGAAAGCTCAATTTTTATGTCTGTGAACTTAGAACTGGTTTGGGTTGTCAAAGAGCTGATTATTGTCTCCTTTTTCCAGTGGAAAATTTCCAAGAAAATTTGTAGTTCATCAACATAGATTTCAGCAAATTTGAACCATGGTTTGATGTATTTTTCATTTAATAGTGGAGTCCTCCCACATCCTCTTCCATGAGGACCATTGTTGTACATGATAAATTGACTTTGCAGCTCATGTTTTTGGATTTTTGGTTTTTGGATTCTTTGTCCAGCATCTGCATCACCCAACCCGAGAGTCCTTTTGTATCCTATAGAATAAACAATAAGTCCTTTTTCATACTTATTGGTTTTCTTTCTCACATACTGAAGGCATGCAGTGATACATGAGACAGTTGCTTTTAATTTAATCACTTTTAAGAAGAAATAAGAATTCATACAGTGCACTATCAGGGTACTAGAAAATGTTTCCATATTCCAAATTTCCAATTGTTTTTATTACCTCCTGATATATAAATATGCTTGTATACTTTATATAGCTGCATGTACCTAACATAAAATGTCTAAATCTTTTAGTGTTTTAACAAACTACCAGTTTTTTTCTCCCTGTGTGTGTTAAGGACAGACTTATTACAGACTTGGGGTGTTTTATGCAGCTCCCAGGATGGGATGGGCATATGTTTTATTTGTGGATTGACTTAAGAGATGGATTATTAATTCATCACTTCTGAAGGACTTGAAGATGGACCTGTGTTGATTTGAAAGAACACAGTTGGCTTTTTTGGCCTGCTTTGCCTTGTGGGTGATCTCTGTTTAATTGAACACTCATTAGAGAGCACGTTGTTATATCCCCACAGTTTATAAAGACATTGCTGCAAATGTAGTGTAATTGCATTTAGGCAAGCGGTTGGCTCTTGAATGTATCCAAATCTGTTCCATAACTCATTACAATGCTCCCCTCACCCCCCCACCCACCCCACCCCGTCTCAGTGACCTGTCATACAAAAAAAAAAGAGAAAAGATTTAGGACACATTTATGTGTGTAACACTGGCTGGTATCCAAATCACATGACCGGAACAGGAAGATTACAGGCACATCTAAGAGAGATCAATAATTGAATTCCAGGGATCCTGACGCATATTACACCAGACCAAAAGACAAGAGAAAGCTTTTTTGCTCGATGAGCGAAACTGGAGGGTAGAGAGAGGTGAGTCCTCTCACTATACAGCCCCTCCCTGTGTTAGTGCCACTCAGCATTGCTGGAGCCATTGCTGTGTTAACAGTTTCTGTTCTCACGGGAAGGGAGAGCCCTAACTGTCGCCCACATCCAGTTGGCTGAGAACGGTGAAACCATTCCACTGTGTCTACTTTATATTGGTTATTAGACAACTTAGTGCTGCCAAAGATTGTCTTTTCTTCTGCTGAACTTTTAATGGAACCAAACTGCCCATGAAAGGCAAGCCTTTCATGGCCTTCAGCAGACTACTTGCAAATTTGTTAGAGGAAGATACCGTCAGAGTGTTGATGGGTAGTGGTTTGTCCAGTGACATAATAGCTGGAAAATACTATAATATCATCATACATAGCTACATACCAAATGTCTTTGCTATTAAAAAAAAGAAAGAAATCCTCCAAACATGACTCTTACTGTTGAAACATCATAAAACAGTGGCACATGAGATTTTGAATCTACTCATAGGGCAAATGTAAAATGTCAAACCTGTTTTTTTTTCTAAGAAAGAGAACTAGCCTCAAAAATACTTTCCACTGGCATGTATTTCCCTTTTTGCAAAATAGAAATTCCTTTTGTTATTTTGTTTTCTTGGTTGTCTCACTTCTTTCAAATGACTCCCAGACTTCTGGCAAAAAAATAGAAAAAACAGAACTCAGGAGAGTTTGAAGCGAAAAGTGACTTAATGATGATATGCGAATAGGCAGAAGAGTTAAGATATGCCATGTGCTGAAGTTCTATATTCTTCTGAACTTTGTGAAAGCACAGTATCATCTACTTTAGTGAACCTGAAAAGCTTAAAACATACATCTGCCTCCTTTTTGTCACTATTTCAAATGTCAGAGCAGTTACACTTTCTATTAACTTGCTTTTCATAGGCATCACATCAGCACTTGTGTTCCTTTTTTGACCGCACTGACACAAGGTCACCATGAAGATTTAATTTTATATAATATATAATATCAGTAAAAAAAAAAAAATTCAGTCGTCTTCAAGTTACAGTCAGGCAAATTTCCTAGGTATCTAAATCAGCTGAGAGTAGGCACAAACCACTCTCTCTTCCGAGTTCTTGTGTAATAATTGGAGCAAAGAGAAAGAAGGGAAAAGTCAGGAGGTTAGTTTTAAAATAGAAATTACCATTTGGGAAAGTAGGGGAAACTGAGTTTGTTAGTAGAGACTAACAAACTCAGAGACTTGCTAATTCTCACTGGTATCCTTGGTCTCATTTAGCCCCTCCACTGATGCTGCTGCACTGCTGTTAATTGGCCAAAGTCGAAGAAATCATATTAAAAGCAAACCATGTCGCCTCTCTCTTTGATAAAGCAAGACACAAAGTTAAAATCAATACCACAAAAGGGAAGCAGGTAAAGGGGCAGAAAAGTGGTAATTTGCCAACTCACAGCATTTTAGCCACCTTCCACCTCGCAGCGCAGGTGGAGACGACTGAGGGAAAGTTTTTCAGCCCTCTTTCTAAAGTTTTCCAGGGGTGAGGAAGAACATAGCGTAGATGTTGAGGTGGGTGAGTCTGATGGAGGTTGTGGAGAGCTCGAACTCTCTGTGGTGCAAGTATAACACTCTCTACATTCTAGAGGGAAAGGATCAAAGAGTGCAAGTTTGAAAGGAGGAGGGGCGGTTTTAGAGTCTTTCCTCTGTTTGGGAGGCATCCAGGTATCTGTGGTGTGTATTGATGTGGAGCACCTTAGCAACACGCACTTTCCCATCCTTATTTTTTCTTTTCCTGTTGAAGCTAAACGGGCCGTGCTTCAAAAACACTGCTTTATCAAAGACCCCACTTAAATGGTTTCCCTTTTTTTTCTGCACAGCTGCTCTGTTCTTCTGATAAATATTATGTCTTTCTGGATGAAGCATTGCAGAGGAACCTTCAGAGAGTACCTGGTTAGAGTTAATCCCAGAGAGAGGTCCAAAAAGGAATGATGTTGGTTAGCATTTCTTCTGAGATATGGCACAAAATCATGAAAAGAAGAAAAATGCTATTTCAGCATGCACTGTACTTTCCCCACTGTGTGTCTTTGCCCGAGCTACGGGGTCTAATAAGAGATGAAGTTCTTTCAAGCTGCTCTTCAAATGGCTTCACTCTGTAGTTCCACCTGTGTCCTTTTCTGGCCTGCCAAATAACCAGATCAATAAGTAGGTTGTCATTCAAACCAACAGATTGTGTGGAGCAGAGGGAGACTTCCGCCTGTGGGGTTAAAAAACAAAAAAAAGAAAAAAAAGGCCCTTTTCACTTTTTAATTGCAGACAGCACAGTGCAAATTCTGTGCATTTCAATAAGCTGTCTGGTTCAAAGGGTACATTCTTCTTTCAGTAGGATGTTTGACATTGATGTTTAGCTACAAATCTTCTGTTACTGGATATCCCTTTGAATATTTATTATTTGTCACTATAATTATTGCACATATCTTGTAAAAATTAGAGCTGTATGCCAAAACATGGGCCCCTATTAAAAACTTATACTTGCAGGGATTAGAGCCTGCATGCCATACAGATTGGCACATTGTCAAAAGAACATAAACCAAACTAGAGCAGGGATAAATAGGGTCTGGAAGAGATTATAATGGTGGATATGATAATGCTGGGTTCCACTCTCATTGTGACACCAAGTGAAAGCCTTGCAATTACGGTGCAACGAGCAGCACTTTAAGTCCATACACCAGTGGAAGGGATCAGAAATCCTCAACAACTTTAAGCTATAGTATCAGATTATGTCACGATTAATTAGATGCTGTATGAGAACAACCCTGTACTGTGTCCTCTTCTCCCCACATGTAACCTAGCAGGCAAGTAAACTCAGATCAATAATTACACAAGGGCTGTCCCAGCTCCTCCACAGTTCTGTCACCAAATTTCACACTAATTGGCCACACCAGCTGAGAAACCCAGAAACAGATTTTTTATCGAGTCAGGTTATGACTGCACAGTCTGGAGGGACATTTGCATTGTCTAAAGCGGCTTCCTTTCAAAGTAAAGGCACCCATGTATTGATACAGTTGAGTTCAAACAAAAAAAAAACAAGACTAGACCATGTACTGACCATGCAGGCATATGAAGCATTGATCTGTTCATGCATAAATAGGGTGCATGGTCTGACATAATTGAGCAGTATATTCCTTATTAAAGAACTCTATATATTTGTATTCAACCATAGTCATTTGGCTGTATGTTTACAGAAGGTGTAAGTGTTATCTTTTGTTTATTGGTATACCCTCAGTTGCCTTTTGATGCTGGGTTAAGTCTCCTGCATGGTGACTGGAAAAAGTAAGAGGCCCAGAAGTCTTCAGGTTTCATCTGCGTGACATTCTGAATTCTCCTATATGAGTTTAATACTGAACACACTTTTGACAAAAGTCTGATCATGTGAGATGTTGACCTACTGAAACGGAAAAGATGAGAAACAACAACACATGGAAACAAAAAGACATTGAGACAGAGATTGCAAGGCTCTTGGTTTTCAGCTGTCACTGACTGACTTGAGATTGCCATCCCAGCTCTTGCTGATCCTTGTGTTAAATGACAAGTTGAGGGAGAGTCACAGAGGATGGTGTTTGTAATTGCTTATTTGTAGGGGCATGTATTCTGCTCGCCCTTGTGCTGTGTTTAACATAGACGTTGCATGGGTGTATGGGTGCTTTACCATCTGAGAAAATACAAGAGTCTTACAACAGCTGCTGTATTTTTTTTCCCACCAAAATAAAATAAAACAGTGTTCAGTTTAGATATGGTTGGGGAGCTGCTAGCGTCTGGTTATGCACATATGCACAGGCAGTTATACCCTTAGCTGATGTCTTTCCTTGACTGTCTGCTCTGGTTTTTGGTGTGTTTTTCAAGCAAGTCTCACCTAGATAAAATAAAAGATCAAAAGCAGGGTCTTGAGCTAGCAACGCTTCCATCTGTGATTTAAGGTCTTCCATTCTTAGATCTTGGGCATTTCTTCTGCCTCATCCCCCCTAACATATCTCTGATGGAATTTTAATGATAAGCTTGCTGAGACTGAATTGTTATCTTGCAAACAGCCCATACCAACACACATACTTACTCCCTTCTTACCATAAATTCCCGAGAGCCGAATGAGTGTATCCTCCCGAAAAGTTTCCATTTGGAGAGCTATCTCTTTTGACATATTCTGCGAACACTGCATTTCTGTTTGCAAGCTAGTTTTTGATTAGTGGCAGGCAGCACTGACACCTCTAATAGCAGGGGGAAAAAAGGAATCAACTCTGGATCTATACTGCAAAGTGTTTTTTTAAGGTTGGGTGAAGTGCTGTTAAAATCCCTTCTCCCTGAAGAGACACACCCACTCTGCGAGGGTGTGAGAGAGAGTGCAAGTGTGACGGTCAGAGAAGCAGCCATCTCGGGTGCTGAAATTGAAAGTGGTCCCAAGTTTGCAGTGGAAAGGCCAAAATGACTGAAAAGTAGATAATGGGTTCGCTGTAACGTCACGGCTCAGTGTGTGTCCACACTTGGGCATTTCGGGAACACTCCGGTTTCTGACGTTCTTATGACAGGCCTTCTCCCATCCCTTTTCCAGCTTCACAGCCCACTTTTCTTCAACACTTTCAGCTTGCTCTGTGGTTTGCTCTGTTGCCTATTACTTTGAATGCTGAGCTATCAAAAAATGTCTGATTTGTTATTGATAAAGTAATGTTAAAATGATCGTAAAGATGAAACACAGCTCATTTATTTGTTTGCCTCGTAGTAACTTGTGCCTGCTTGCTTTATACTTGCTGAATTGCTTTATTGTTGTAAAGCCCGTGCAATCCTCTGCACTTAAAAAGATCTGTGAACTGTGAAAGTAAAATGATTATTCTGGAGCTATTATTTCATAACACCATGCTCAGCCAGTTCTGCACACTAAAAGACAGTTTTTTGTCCTTTTTTTCTTTTTTCCCTTGAATCCAAATTTCTAGTCTCATCGACACTTCACTAGTCTCTTTACTGTCTCTCAGTCCCTTAGTCTCCCTTGCTCTTTTTACCCCTGGAAGTGACCTTGGAGGTATCCCTGCTGCGTTTGATCAGACACAAAACTCTCCGATTCTTTTTCTGTTCCTTCCTTTCCTCCGTTTTCATTAGCGAGCTCAGCCAGCCTGCCTAGGGACGGCCCAGTGCTGTGCTCACGTTACAGGCCTATTGACTTCGGAAGAGAGAGAAAATACTGTGGACATGATTCATCATCCATGAACCTCATGATACCGGTTTTATCTGTAGCTTCCTTTCAATAGAGCAGAGCAGATAAACCGTGTGGCATTTTATCACCCTCACCTTAGACATGTCGGTAATCAGATACATAGACAAGACTAATTAATATTTTGAGTTACAGCCATGTTATCACAAAGAGGCACTGTTCAAAAAAACAACCTGCAATTGACACAAAATGCACACATATAAGATTTGACTGAAGACACGGTTAACAGACTTTTTTTTTCTTACAGCAATATCCCATAAAATTGTACAAGTGTTTTCAAGGTGATAATCAATAGTCCCTTGTTCAAATTCCCTCAGCTGATTATGTGACAAAATAATGGAATATATTTTTGTGCAAATGAGTTCCTATTTTTATTCATTATTCATGTTGACTTGTACTGTAGCCAGAGCTTGAGGGGGGTGTTCAGCCTTTGCTAACTTCTCTCAACTAATCTTCAACCCTGTTGGGAATTAGCCTTCAACTATCCCTACATATAAACTGTAAGCACAGGTTATTGCATCCAGATGTTACGTGTCTGCATATTCTTTTGAGTTTTCAAAACCGTGGTAAGGGTATTGGCAGGAAGTAGTAGCCCTCAGAGGTGGATGGGTGTTTTATCACACTTGTACCCCAGTAATTAACTAAGACTCTCCTGGAATTCATTGTCTGTTCCTCTGTTTCTCTTCTTCTCCCTTTATCCCTCTCCTCTCATGGAAGGGTGGGGTTGTGTCTGTTCATATCTGCAGCTGTACAATCCAAGCTTTGAACTCTGCCATTGTGGCATAATGTTAATCAAAAATGGAATACATTTTGAGAAACTGTTTAATGCAGTAACACACTGTGCTTGGCACACGCTCAGATTCTGACCCTATGTTCCTGCAAAGAGGTGGGGATAAAGTTTGTGGTGCGCTTAGCAGCCCACAATTCAGTGATGCTGCACCTGATATGTTGGCAACAAAGCTGCAATCAGTTAAATGACAGAAAGACAGGCTCGGAGCACAGCTGTACAGCTGCACAGTGCACTCTAAGCCAATTGTGTGACAATCAGAGGCTGCTATTTTAGGTTTCGCTCTCCCCACAGAAAACAGATTTCAGTGAATCAGTTGGCCCACAGGCGTCATAATTATGCAAAGGGATCAGCAGACAAAAGTTGTTTGTTCCACTATTGTTTTGTGTTTCTTTATCGTCACTTAATCATCTGAGGAAAGTGGATATTATAATATAAAAAGAGGTGTGAGTTGTTTTTTTTAACTTGAAAGCAATCCTAAAGCTAGATTAGAAATACGTGATATCTTGAACCATGCAAATGAGTGAAACTTTGCAATTCAGATCTGTTTTTAACAGACTATTTTGAAATGTATGAACCAAGAATTTTGAAACACCCTTTAACATAGCAAAATATTATGCTCTAAAATTGTAGATTTGGCGTGCCCACAACTGTATTCTTCTAAGGAGGAGCTAACCTCAGTCGTTGGCAACATCAGCCTTAAGAAATATTTAGTTTTGTATTGAATAAATCTGGAGCAATGTTGTTCACCTGTTGCCCTTCCTCAGTCAGGCGGCAGCTTAGAGTAGGGTCTGTAAGAAGCCTCTAAGACAAAAGGTCACAGGTTGCCAGTCTTTCGTTCCATTCTGGTGAAAAACAATTACAGGTCACGGAGAGGTCTTTCACATGGACATGTGTGAAAATGTTGCACTCCCATAAATAGCCAGGCTCATGCAGTGAAGCCAAAGTTATTAAAACTAATTAACTTGAATTAACATCTAAAAAACTTCTGTGCACCCTTTGGGATTAAAGCTGGCTGTTGTAAGCAGCATAAATCCATCCAGACCTCCAGGACATGTGAGTTAAGCCTCTGATCAGTCTATCAACGCAAAGTGAGAAAAGCTGTTTCACTCCCTCTGCTGCTCTCCCCCTCCAGCTGCATGAAGCACAACAAGTGCTCTTCGCACCCATGAAGGTGGAAGACTTATGTGTTAATCCTGAAGTCCCCACCTAAGCCCCTCTAATAAAACACACTCTTAATCAGGACCTGTCCCCGCCCTCCAGGCAAGGCAACTTAGGCCTCTGCAATCACTAGCTGGTGAGCCACAGGAAAGCTAATGAGCCCTTCGTCTAGACATCCAGCACCTGCATTCATATCTGGTTGGGAGGGAGCTCTCATGGGTGAGAACACACTGCAGGTGGAGATGATGCAGGTGTCCAAAAGGCCAACTGTGAGCCCCACCAAGGGGATCATGTAGTGACCAGCAGTTCGTTGGTCTACATACATAGTAGTCAAGCATACTGCTGCAATGGCCCCAGTGGACAGCTTGAACCCTTGGCTTAGTTGAAGCTGAACTAAGACGAGAGGCAACTGGTCCTCAGTGTAAATTAGTGACATTTAATTCCATGCAGAAGTCCTGTTACTTATAGATGTTTGTAAATATCAAAGCATGCAATGAATATGTTTTGAATTTTTACATCTATAAATTAAGATGTTTATGCAGCCAGAGTTAGTTTTTGCCTTCTTCTAATACATGTGGGGGATATTTTGTTAGCGATTCTCTATTATTATGCACAGTTTTTGATACCAAGTATACTACTGAGACACACGCCGATATGAATGTAAATGTTAGTTTTATCTGAAATGATTGTATTCCCATTTTCTTGTGTTCCTGAGTTTTGCAACAGTAGTGTTGTAAATGTGGTATTCTAAATAATTAATCTGAAGATGAACAACAAAACAAATATTATTCATTGATAGCAGGACTTAACTTATATATCCCACATTTGTGTAAGTTCCAGCGGCATTCAGCGCAGGAACAAGTGCACCCTGATTTAGGGACTAAGTAAAACACCTTTTTGCTGGTGTCCTGCACGTTTTCAAAATCTTGTTCGGGAGAGTTGAACACTTGTGTAAGTGTTTTGTTATTCAGGTTTAATTATGTCCACGGGGCCTGGGAGTGTAGGCCAATCTACACAGTGCCTCTTTAGCCTGAGCCACAGTGGACTAGCTTGATGTCTTCCTCTTCTTTCCTCTGCACTGAATGAGCAATTAAAGGTCATATCAATTAGAGCATGTTGTGGTCTCCAGACTCATTCTGAAACAGCTTGCTTCTGTAATGCTGTCAAGTAGGAATAGGTATACAGATGTACAGCTCGGCCTTTCGAGCTTAAATGCCATTTTTTCTAAATTTTGAATATTTATGTATATATTGTCTGTGTGTGTATATTTAGAGTTATTGTGGTTGCAATGGTAATATGTTTCTTGGTTTGAGCCTCAGACACTATAGTGTATATGATGTACGATTTCCAGAAAGCAGTAGTACAACTTGTATTTATTATTACATTTTATTTTATTTTTAATAAATTGATTTAAACAAAAGTATACCAGTAGAAAACTGCACTCGAAAAGCACTTTGCAGGTGTTCAATGATCAGATATCTTGCAGCTTTAGTACCAGAAACCGAAGAGGAAAAAAAAATCAATTTTGTCTAAATATGGAGGTTCCATATTTTTTGTCTCCCTTGTGTTCATGTGCAAGCAATCATTCACATATCGCTAAATGAGAGACAAAGAATTGTTTTCATTGACGATCCATAAATCCTAATTAAGAAGCACGCAGAAAGAGAAATGCTGCAAAAGGTGTTACGTGCTGTTGCCATAGTGAAGTCTGCTCTTTGTGTACAGCAGGATTAAATTTGTTTGTTTGCAAATGGAAGTACTGACAGTGATTCCTGGGAAGTTTAGTAGTAAAGTCGTGTGAGGGGGATTCCTGAGGTGTGATTATACGTTACATTCATTCATTTATTCATGAAATTCAATGGGTCTCCTCTCTTCTAAGAGACAGAAGACCAAATGTTCTTGCTAGTTTTATCATCACTTTGTGTATTATATGTAAAAAAGAAAAAAAAATCCATCACATGCAAAAAGGAGGAACCAGTGGAATTATATTACAGCAGAGCAAAAACAAGATCATGGGGAGAGAAGTCAGAGCCTACATTAATGGTGTAACACAATTGTTAGTTTGTTTTTGTTGATAGCAGGCTGTTTGCTTTGTTGACAGGTGGTGTAATGTCTGCGGACCCGTTTCACACAGAATGTAAAAATCTCAGCTTTAATGTAGTAACTAAGCAGCAATTACTGAAGATTGTATGGTTAAAAGACAGACGTATGGGAGCATGAGATGAATAAATCAAGAGATGCTATAACACATACTGTATAGAGGAGGGTTCATCTATCTGTCTATCTATCTATGTAT
>JAOWBL010000022.1:14029822-14057632 GCA_028564865.1 Zenarchopterus dispar
TATATATATATATATATATATATATGTGTGTGTGTGTGTGTGTGTGTGTGTGTGTGTGTGTGTGTGTGTGTGTGTATGTATGTATGTGTATGTATGTATCTTTGGTGCCTACAAGGAAAGTCATTTGGGACATCCAACTTATCAGTGACATTGCTAGTGATTATCATAATCAGAGTAGACCTGAATAGTCGTATTAGCCAGAGACCACAACCTTCTTCTGCTCATCACCCCAGAGGTCATTAAACTCCAGTTATCCCATCCCTGTGAAGACACTTAGGCAGCATTACCTAGTTACACTCACAGATAATTGATTATTACAGTAATCAAAAGTTTTGAGATTATTCAAAAGGATTTTTTTCACACAAAAAAATCTGCTTTTATATTGCATGGTCTTTACCGCTTAGTTTGAAAACAGAGCTGTTTTGCCTTTCTGATTTATACTGACTAAGAGTGCAGTCATGGTAAGTGCATGCGTATATTCATACAGCAGTCTCATACAGGGAACTGTTTAACTTGATCCAACCTTCATCTCTGGGATCCCCATTGTCCATTAGCAGTCAAAGCCAAGGTCAGACAATCATGAAGTATTTTATATGAACTACTACAAAGGCATTTTTATTAAAAAGAAATACAAAACAGAACAGAACTACAGGCCCTGTTGAAGATTAAAAATCAGTCAACTTTTGTTTGTCCGCATTCAATTATGCAAAAAGTGGCAGGTTGCAGCAGTCTGTTGTACAAGGGGAACGTCTTTCACTCATCTCCACATCAAACAGCTTTGTTAAGTAGCAACTTAAAAAGAAAACAAAAACTAATATACAGTAGTTGTTTCAAAGAATGAAGCTTCACAGGTTTTCTTCAGTCAAAATGTCTCCCTTTTAACAAGAAAAAGTCATTTTATGTCGATTGTAATTATAATCACACACACTGTGTGTTTGTCCTCAATAATACATAAAGGAAGCAAACTAATGGTTTCCCTCCTTTCTTTTTTCTATGTTTGTGGATCCTCCGGGGCTGTTTCTTTCGTCAACAGGTAAACATGATTTTTTTTTCTACTCTGATATATCCAGTGTTATACACAGATGATAAAATACTCCAGGCACCTGGAACGGTCAGATTATTTTCCTGTCAAACTCCCCTTTGCCTCCATTGACCAATCATATTTGATGTTTGCCACTGAGTGCCGTCGGGGTCCCCTGCTGTCTAAACAAGCCCCCACCGCCCCGACTGTGCAGCCCTTTCCTGCGCGCTGTAGTGGAGAGAAAAGGGCAAGAGAGCAGCGCTCAGGCGAAACAATAGCACCGTAAGGAGATGTCAGGCCCTGGGAGTTGTGAGGTGGATGATGATACGAGCCCACTGGTGGTGTTGTTTCTCACTCCGTTGAATGCTAACACATGGACCCCTGTGGCTGGGTGTCGACCCACTGTGTGGTCAGGACCCCGGTGGTAGTGGTGGGAAGGGGTGGGTGGGGTGTAATGAGCCTGGTCTGGAGCTGTGGCTTGTTGGAGAAGCTTTTGTCTATGTGTTTGTGTTTGATCTTGCATGTGCGTTTAACAGAGTGTCTTCCTCCTGTGTTTCCTGTTTCTGGCTATAAAAGACTTCTGTAGTGAGAAAACAGAAGTCTTTTCTGCTCTTCCACCTCACTCTTTGTTCAATTTCAGACATAATTTTATTGCCACAGTCATTTTTATTTTTCAGACGGTTGAGCAATTTGTTCTATTTTACATTCATATTAACCTATTATGATTTTCAACTAAGTAATATAGATGGACATTGGCAAAAAAAAGAGAGAAGAGATAAAAAAAAGAAAGGAATAAATTGACACCATTTTAATCGCAAATTTTATCATCACCATATTTAAAAAAAGTCAGTGGTGAAAGCAAAACCAAAAAAAAAAAAACCAGATAAATGAATCGTCATTATTTGAGTGTCACTTATTTGGTGAATAGATTCTTAGTTTTATAATTGCATTTGTAAACTAGTTTTCCTGACATGAATATTTTGTGATACAATGTAGATGAGAGTCTTTATGTTGTCCTCACAGGGTACGTTTGTGTCTGTTTCATTCCCTGTCTAAGTCAGCTAAGAGGACAGCCTGCTGGCAGTCAGGGATGCAGAGAGGTTTTCTCTAGCAGTACATGAGTGAGGGAGACAGATGGAGTATGCCAGACAGTGGTTTGTGGATTTATCCAGATTTATGATGGGAGGAAGCGAGGCTGCTTGTGAACAGGGAGAGTAGAGGAGGCAGGGGGCGATGGGAGGCAGGTGGACCAGCTTTCAGTGTTGGATACTGAAAGATTGGAAGCCCCTGGATTAGCAGGATTGGGGATCCCAAAACACCGGCACTGTTTTTTTTTTTTTTTAAATTGGTTGCATTTTATTTCAGCACACTGCTCTGTGTTACTGTTTTGTCATCTGCTGAGGAAAGCGTCCTTGTCTTCACATTGAACTCAATTACATACTTCACAGATCTAAGGATGTGGTTCTCTGATTGTTTGATTGGCATTTGCTGTGATTTCTCCATCTCAGCCACATCTTGTTTCATTTCCAACCAATTTAGCTTTCTTCATTTCTCTGCTATTCCTCAGTATATACAGAAATATTAGTGCTTTTTCTTATTTTGTGTCATATAAATAGCTAAAAATCATAAATAACATAAAAACCAGTTACTAGAATGTGATAAACATCCTTGGTCATAAAGTTAGCAGTACAATAAAAATAGGAAATTGGTGTAAATTCCCTGTATGAATTGATCAAGATATAAAATGTAACTTAGCATAACAAATGTTTGTTGTCATTGGGAATATCCCTTTGATAATCTATTTCTTTCACTTTAAATTCAACTGATGTTTACAAAGCTTCAAGGTTGTTAGCTCTTCCTCATAGGAGAGGAAAACATAACAGCTCTTCTGGGATACAGATGGGAAGAAAATAGAGACATTCCTCCTTTTTTCCACTATGACAAACAGGTTAAACACAATCTTTTTGAAGGGCTTCTATTCTACAATGCTTGCAGGCATTTCACGGGTTGATTTGCTGGGGGTAAAGGCTGAAATCCAATTTAAAGAATGTTTGTGAGAAAAAGAAGCAAAAACATGTCGCTTGCCCCAAAAAGTTTGTCCAATTTTTCAGATTTGTATCTGCTGTCCTGAAGAGAACAGGAAACTTAGATGACACATTGCTGTGCCTGTACATGAAAGATTTTTTATCCATGTTCACAAACAAATTCTGCTCTCATGCATGGACCAGTGGGTTTCTGAAAAATGATACCTTTCATTTTTCATCCATTGCTTTAGAATACTTGGGCATTGTCGGATTGGGAACGAAAAAAATAAATTTTCAAAAAGGCTAAAATACACTGAGTCAGGCTCACTTGTTTTTTTTTCTCTCCTTTTTAAAAAAAAATCCACTTCCTTGAATCTTCTGCTATCTTCGGTAACCTGATTCAGTCCACTATCTTTGCTTCTGGCCAATCATGGGGAGGCTTCTGTTTGAGTAGATCTAGGTACAATGGAGCATCAGTCTGTGAAGCAGTCATGTACCAATGATTTTCATTCATTTAATTTGTAAACATCAGGGAGGAATGGCCCTATCAGAAATCTTTGAATAACAAAAGAAAAGAAAAAAAACCGCTTGAGACACAGTGAGAAAAAGAAAATGCAGCTTGGCAAACAATGAAGAGGATCACAGTCAGAATGACAGAACAGGAGGGAATATCAAAGGGAGGGAGATTCAGCGCATCCATTGAACTACAGGGGAAAGAGGAAAAAGAGAGAGGAAATGTCTAAAAGAACAGCTGAGAAGGAATAGTTAAATTCATTTTTATTGAGTCTTTCACTGTGGTTCCCTTCAAAACACAAACAGGCTCACTCTCGAGGGGCTGAAGTAAGTTCAACACAGGGTCAAAACTGCCTATAGGGCATGTTCAGGGGCGGTTTTGCCAACTGTTTTTTTTTTCTTCCTTTTTTGGGCCAGGCCTGACAAGCTAAACCCACAGCTGCGCTGAACTTGAGTTCAAGGTCAAAGTCAAGGGCATAATTTGGGAAGTTGGTGTGTGTGACAGTGTGATCCTCTGAAGCCGCATGATCCAGTTGAATCGTGGATCTTATAGCTTATAGCTAGAAAGAAACCTGCGCCCTGCATTTCTGTACAATAGGGTGACCTCTGTTACTGAGTGAAACTTGGGATAGGGCGTGATGCAGACCAGTGGGACTTGGCAGTATGCAGGATGCTTTACTTGTCACCGTCTTGATTAATATAGTGACTTCCATCTTACAGGCGCTGTATGGCCCAAGCCATCGGGGACAGCATAAGCAGCACAAGGATGAGCGAGGGAGAGAAAACAAATCACCTCATTCTTTATTACAACGTAGTTGCCCTAGAGTAAAGCAGCTAAAGAAATTAACTAGAAAATAAATAAATGACATTTATCAGTGCCTGAAGATTGGAAAAAAGATGAAGGTACAAATGTGAGGAGTATAGAGCTCCTCATTTAGTTCACATCAAAAGATTTGTGCGGTGTAGCTTTTTTCACTCTTGACTCATCTTTTCTCATTCCATTTGTGCAACACAATTATGACAATCACAGTCTGAAGGATTGGCGAACTAAAGAGTAACGGAAAGCTGTGAATTAAAGAAAAAACAATAAGGAGCTTGAGGAGAGCGAGAAAGGGAGTCTTAATTACAAATCTGCCTGTGGATGGTTAGATTCTTGCTGCCTAAGGTAGGATATCAAAAAAAAGTGATAAAACAAGGGCTGTTTGAAACTTGGACTGCCATCTATTCTTGTTACGTGAGAACAAAGTTTTTATAGGACCTCCTTGTATCGTTACAGTTCTAGCTCAGTGAAAAAACAGCTTGTGCTCTGGAGCGGCACACTGCCTGATGAGCAGTGCTGCTGGTGAGAGGAGCTTTCTTGTGGAAGCCTCTTCTGTCACAGCACCTCCCTGTGGCGTCTGCCTGCACCAACAGCCTTTCAGTCTGCACATGGCAGAGATGGCTCCTTGGGTAAGGATTATTCCAGCAAACTCACATGCTGTTTTATTTTGTTTTCTCCTAAGTTCCCTCCTTCATAGTCAAAGGAGCTTCCACAGAGTTTTCTTCTCTCATACCTTTCTTTTTTATTCCTCTTTTGTCTCATCCACAGACTCACTCACAGAACGAGTGCTTCATAACATCGGCCATTTTCAGTCCTCCTCATTCTCCTTCAAATGGGCCCCCCCCTGCTGTCTTCTGGCAATACCCCTCCTTCCCCAGTCTCCCCCCACTATGCGCCTGTCTCTCTGGGGAATTTGAATGGAAGAAGGGGGCAGTCATAAAAGATAAAGATGAAAGTGAACAGAGAGAAACAAACAGGCAAACAAATAAGACCCCTAAGTAAAGTAGCTTTTTCCATCTCAGTCGCGGCAGGAAAGACGCTGACAAGGAAACTCTGCTGACATGGGAGAGAATCAAAGCTTGCTACCATGTGTGTCTGTGAATGTGTGCGTGTCAGCAGGAGAGAGAGTGCTTAGCAGACCCATTAGAAGACTAACCACCTAAATGCAGTGTATATGAATCACTACGATAACAACTAGGTGTAAAGGAGAGTTAATTTCCATACTCTTCACCTACGCAGGTTTCAAAAGAGTCATGTCTTGGATGAACTCTAAGATTTGTGCTCCTGAGATATGTGTCCCTCTGTGTTTTATTGTTTGCTTCAGCCTTCCCACTAACCCATTAGAGTATTTTGCTGTCTAGTAGTGTGTGGATGTTGCTTAAGTCAGAGGAACTCTGTAGGATCTAATGAGGCTAGGCTCAGAGCCATCTCGGCAGCCCAGCCTTACTTACTGGAGAGGTCTGGATGAACACAGGGCCAGGGCATGGAGGTAATTAGGCAGGAAGTGGTGGTCAATGACGGGCTGCCCTGCACCCCAAGCCTCCAGCCTCCAGCTGCTTTGTGCTACATGCTGTCCACACAGAAGGGCGGATGAAGAGACAGGCTGACCTTCAGGCCTGGCACACTCTTCCAAGTGTGTACACAAAAAACTAGTTGAGCCATTGGAGGTTCAGCTTCCCTGAACTCCTCGCATCCACTCCTTTGCAGCGATATGTATATGTGTGCAAAATGCTTCTAAACTTTTAAAATCTCTCAGACACAAACTGGTCTGAATTTGTTGACTGAAGGGTGAATACAAATCATGCATCACCAATTCTCCTCAGCTGCTGGTGAAGTTTTCCAGAGCCATTCCTGTGCTGCATTTTTTCTTTTTCTTTTTTGTTCCTGTTGTAAACTTTAATCTACCCAACATATCCTCTGTGGTCTCTTCAGAGCAGACTGTGTTAGTAAATGGCTGTACCAACTTTTTGTCCCTGTGTCTAAAGCCCACTACTGCACAGACAGAGAATAATCTCTGCATGTAGAAGCTGATATTTAAAAGTAAATTGTCATGAACAATTGCAGAATAGATCTTTTGATCTTTAGCATCGAATAAGCCATTATTGGCACAGACTGTGACACTGAAGAATTTATGCTCTCATAGCCCATGAAGCCAGACATGGGTGGACAAGCATCTCTTTTTGATGAGCCACATAAAGGCATAAGATCCTATAAAAAGAATGTCACAGAAAGTGCACATAACATCATTAATAATAAATCACAATTGTCTGAAACTGACTGAGCAGTAAGTATGGATATAGTGCAAAACCTCAAAGTTGAGGGAGAGCACTTCTATTTATGTCAATCACTGCCTGGAATCTGGCCTTTTATTACTACAAGAAGCAATTAACCTTTCAGAAAACAGTGTCACTCAAGCAGAGACAAAAGAGCATCTTGAAGATGTTCAACAAATCCTGAGACAAATGACTTTGACAAGGTTGATGTTAATGGTCAACCTGCAAAAATAGGAATAAAGTTCACTTTACCTCTTAGGTGGTTGTGCAAATATTCCAACAGCTCACAGTGACCCTTTTCCTCATAGATAAAATCCACCTTTACAAGGTCAGGAATCTTAATTATTACTGTTTCTCAAATAAATTTGAACACTTTGTACAGTGGAAATAAAAAGATAAAGTGATTTTCAATTTATTTAGACCTTTTTTAAGTACTAAGCTCAATGTGAAAATTTAAGCATAGTACTGAAGCAAAATTGGAAAACAGTTGTTTACTGGTTAAAAAAAAGTTTAAACCACCAAATTATGACATTAAAATAAGCAAGATTGACAAACTATGCAGCTTTCTCTTGGTCATGGAATGAAGGCCCTAAACATGGCCTTATGTATTGCAGCATGAGGTGTTTATTTATTTATTGTTTATTTTTGTTTATTTATTTAAAAACTAAACAGCATTAAATGCAACAATATGTAAGAAACAAGGCTAAATCTTGTTGACGAGTGTTGGCAGAACTTGTTTTTACTCCTTCACCTCTGTTTGCGCTGCAGGGTAGCCACAACCAGGCTTTAAGCTTCATAGACTAACATTCTCAGGGTTTTACATGTAAACATAACCAAAACCAAATCACAGATGTTTTCATAGCTAATATTATGGGACATCAGAATTGTAAAATCAGTAATGGCTGGTTAACATGCACTTTTGGTGTTGTTTAAATCATTGGTGCTGTCTGAAATGAGACAGAAATAAAAGTAACTTACACCAGCTTGATTTCCAATTCCCTTGCATTAAAATACAGTGTACAGGATGATATCAGAGAGAGTAGTTGAGAAGAAAACATCAGGTACTTATTTCAGAATCAGAAGAGCTTTTATTGTCAGTGTGCTTTCACACAGAAATTTCTCTCTGTAGTTAGGCATCAAGTACTCATGGGAGAACACTGATAATCTTCTGATGAAACGTCCTGATGTCAGATTTGTTAGCTGAACTGAACCAGATGGTGATGAAAGTGGATGATACAGACTGACTAGAACTAGGTCAGCATCTCCTGTGGCACGTTGCACTTCCTTAGCTGCCGGAGGAAGTACAGTCTCTGCTGGGCCTTTTTCACATTTGACTCAACATGGAACATCCAGTTCAGGTCTTGTGTGATGATGGTGCCCTGAAACCTGAAGTACTCCACCGTTACCAGTGTGCTGGGCAGAATTGTGAGAGGAATATGTGGTGTGATTGCCCTTCTGAAATTAAGTTCCTTCTCCACTGTCTCGTAGCTGTTTAGTTTAAGATTATTGTGACTACACCATGTTGCCTGCTGTTAACCTCCCTTCAATATGCAGACGGATTGCTATCATGGATTAGGCCAATGAGCATTGTGTCATTTGTGAATTTTCAGATCTTGACAGAGGTGTGACAGGACATGTATCCATTTATGAGAAAGAAGAGAAGAGGAGAGAGAGCACACGCCCCTGAGGAGCACGAGTGTTGATTGACTGGAAGCTTGATATAAAGTTCCCCATTTTCACATGCTACATACTAACTCTCAGGAATTTGGTAGTCCAATGACAGACAGAGGTGGGTTACAGCAGGCTTTAATGACAGAGGTCCAGGAGGACAGTGTTCAGAACCGAGCTGAAGCAAACAAGGTCCAAGCATATGCTTTAGGATGATCAATTTCATGTTCAAAATTTGAGCAAATAGTCACGTCAGTTGCTTCCAAAGGATTATGAGAAAAGTTTTTTCCCCTATTTTTACTGTGGCCATCAAACTAAAAATCTGTTGTTTTTTTTTTTAAATTTTTTTTGACAAAAAAACAATAATATTTCTCAGTTTCAACACTTGATATGCACTCTGTGCCTATTTCATTGAAATCTGGCTTTCAAAGCAAAACATTAAATTTTATTTTTATGTAAACTCTTGTAAAAGCTTTTTGGGTTGATAGTCAGGATTGATTTTAGGTTGATAGTATGTTTGGAGTGACCAATAACTCATTATTGTGCTTGAGAGCTAGCAAAGTATTGTGAATGACTTCTCTCGGCATCAGTAAAGCAGGAAATGGTATTTTAGCTCAGCAGGAACTCAACTTCCACCTCTATTTATAAGTAGGCAGCAAGCTCATGACAGTCTGAATCAGACAGAAAACACATACATGGAAGGCGACTATTAGAATATTTGAAGAATAAGTAGACATACAAAGACAAATCACATATAAAGACACACATACACAGGTGTCAAGTACACACTGCATTTAGACTTAAACTTGTCAACAGAAAAAAACATTACCATACATTTTTGTCACTAAACAGCTGGATGCAGATTAAATTGGCTTTATTACACAGCTCAAGTAAATAGATATGCTGGGTGGAGCAGTTGGAGGGACAGCTCGGAGAGACAGGCAGTCAGTGTGCGTCCAATCTAGTGAATGCACATCATGTGTGTTGGCGAGGTCAGTGTGGAGGAATGTTTTTTGCTTCTATGTGTCTTAATTGGAAGACGTCCGAACCCCGGGGTTAGCACACCTGCTCATCTATCTGTGGCTGCAGTGGGAGATGCCTTTATAAAAATCCAAAATGAGCCTAAAGGGTATGCGTGTGTGGGTGTGTGTAGGCGCACATTTTAAATATTTAAAACAGCACAAGCACAATTTAGATGTGCCTTATGTTTTGCTGAGGATCAAAAGATAAGAACATATCCTGCTCACTCTCTGGAGCTGAATTAGATGGAATATAACACTTTCTAAACCCAAGTTAAGAAAAAAAAAAAGCCAATTCTGTGGAACTGAAAAACAAATCTTCCTACATGTCACTGGTCACATTTTAAGAAAGTAGTAGAAGCTCAGCCTTATAAATATAGTTGAAAATTGAAGTGCATTTGTATGTAAGGAAAATAATATACTGTCAGTAATATACATCACCTGCTATACATGATCTTGTTTGTTGCTTTAAATCATAATGCATGTGAACATAATTGAGAACTTGTTTTTGGTTTAAAATGGTTTAAAATAAGTTTAGATTTTTCTACCTTCATCAGCCCTAAATTTTTCTTTCCTTTTAATTTTATCATAAGCCTGATAAGTAGCTTAAGCAAAAGTACTTTTAAGTTACTGTTAATATTTGTTGGCCTCTTTAAATCTATTATTTTGATTAATGGAGAAATTTTTTTTTTTTGTATTTTTTGCATTGCAATAAGAAAAACACTAAACTAGCATTCTGCAAAGCATTTGCAATGAGTATGAACAGTAAAAGAGAAAAATAAATAAAAGACCTTGAATAACAAGCACATTGCCTATTAATTGCTATGTAATGACATAGAGCATACCATTGTATATGTCACTGCACCTTCAGAACTAATAAGCAATCACCTAATATTACAGTCCACAGAAGTTAATCAGTGCTTCTCAACCACAAATGATCCAAGAAGCTGATGAAGGAAAAAATTAATCTATGACCCAATAGTAAATATCTTCACCCATTAAACAGTTTTTGATTTGGCTGGGACATTCAAGTTAAATCTAAAAGTTGTTTGGGAGGAAGATTAAATGAGCAGCAGGCGAAACTTTTTGGAAGATGTCGACAGAAGTTTATATGCAGAGGATTTGGGACCTGAAGAAACTTAAAAACTGAATTTCTAAGATGACAAAGAAACAGCTGCTAATTCAATGTTTCCGTGTCCGCTAATAGAATTTGTTATCGCAACTAGAGATCAGTGGCATGCAGCAAAAATGCTATGGCAAGGAGAAACAGGATGACAAGTTGGAGGGTAGGAGTGCGTGTGGGAGGATACACCAACATCACCATCATCCTAGAATGAGTATCAAGCCTCAGTGACAAACCTTGATAACCTTAACCCAAGGTTGTGGTGAAGCGGCTTCATTACACTCTTTTGCGTCTTCTGTGACATTGTTGGTGGCATGCATATTTATGTTGGTCCTCTGAATAATTTTGACATCAACTGAAAGTTCTGTCAGGAATTTATGAAAGACAGGGCCCACTTTCTGTGTGTGTAGCGAGGGAGTAATACTCAATGACAATGACATTTCCTCTTTTTCAAAAAGAAACAGTACGCATGGTGTGAAATTGCTTTTATCTCACACCACCTTTATACTGTACCTCTTAAGGCTCCCACCTTCCACTTCTCTTGGGAAACAAAAATATAATTGTCGTGATAAAATAATTTAGAAATATCTTAATGTACAAGCCTTGGCTGATTTCTTTATTCAGAAATTCATTTTCAGAAACGTACGTGACAAACCTAACTTTCAGCAGTTATGTTTTTGATTGTATATGGCATTGTTAATTGGTTTATCACCTGTCTCATAAAAAAGTCAAGTAACTTCTCACATGTACATCAAAACTTTCATGCCTTTCAGACATGGGTATCATTGTTGGCTTCATTGCTTTGTAAAAGCGGTAACATTCTTTCACATCCTCTTTTTATTGATCACATATAGACAATGTTCCTCATAGCTTCATTCATACATAATAGCACAATGATTGCTGAAAGACTCATTGTACTCCTGCCCTGCATGGCATTGGCCTGATACAACATAAACTAACAAAAAAGTACTCATCTTGTCATTGTTTTCTTACTTCAACATGGGCTTCTGACCGGATTCTTACTTGTGTGGTTTTCATCTCTATCATCATAAAGAGTGTAATTTTCAATTAAAGAAGAAGATTCACATTGCCTGGATATTCTGCCTGCCACCTCTTGGGTGGTAGCTGCAGTTTTCTACTCCAAGCTCCTGGGTGCTGTAACAAATCAAGTTAAAACCACCATGAAACAGGGACATTTGATCACCATTGTTATTTATTTATTTAACGAATCTTCTATTAGATACCTCTGAGAACCAGATTGCCTGCCAAATGAACTCTTGTCTGTGCCTTTTAATTGGAATGCCAGTATACAGTTCAGACTTTTTCTGTGTTGAAAGTATCTGCAGATTATTAGGCCCATTTTATATTACTGTTGCAACTGGTCAGAAAGAAGCACTGGGGTCTACAGTCAGCCACAAAGTTGATATGTTCAGTTGCTGTCAGATAATTTCAATTTTTGTTTGTTTGTTTGTTTGTTTGTTTTTTATGCGGATGATATTTTTCTTTTGGGTTTAAATGTAAATATCAAGATTTGCTTTTCATTTCTCTTCCTGGTTTTGGAAATCTGAATCAGTGTATCAGATTTTGCTGATTACTATGATGTAGTGCAGGACCATCATGCTCTGATGTGTTAGCTGTTCCCTGTAGGTTTATGGATGTTTTGGCTCCTCAGTCACCACTCCCTTAGGCTCTACTCTGAGAGATTAAGACTCCCAAACCTTCACCTCTCCTCCTTTTAGCGTAATTACGCAATTCTGGCTTTGTGAGCAAAGGGGGGAAAGAGGCACTCTGATTCATTGGAAGCTAATTCAAGCAGGAAATTTAAGATGGATCTACATATTTTCACACGTACAAGGATAGTATGAAGTTATATTATAGCTGATATTGTCAAGCAAGGAAGTGTTTTATTCCCATAAAGGCTTTCCCTTGTACAACAGCCACTGCATATCAAGTAGGTCTTTGGGGAAAGGGAGTGACATCATGTCACAAGTACAAGTTTTATTCTGCTCCTTTTATGATGAATGATATATAAAAAAGGTAACTTCTTGCACCATCTACCTCAGCTACTGCAAATGTTTAGACATATGAATGCTTCATCTTTTTGGAAATAAGGTGATGAAGGTTAGGTGGATGATGGACACCATGCAGAGTGCCACTGAGTTTTGTGCCTGCTTGTTATATGGATCCCAATTTACTCCTTGTTCTGTGGCAGGGGCTTGTCATGAGACTGTCCTCTGCTTCTTTTTGAGATGCATAGAGGGGCAGAGAAAGCTTGTGGGCTGACTGAGGCAATTAGATCTATTATTAGTACGACAGTGGAAGGATTGATGCGCACAATAGTCAGTGTGTAAGCAGAAAGCCTGGCTACGTGAAGGAAATTCTAATGGTGAGAATTTCCTAGATTATATGGGCCTTCATTAACATTTTCACACATGGCTGCTTAACAAATGAGAAAAGAGCCCTGGCATACCAGCAGATTTATCACGTCCATGCAATAGCCCAGCTTCTTCTCCCTCTCTAAAGTGCAAAACACACTCTGTACTGCTCTCATACATTAGCCATGTGCACTTTTGGTTTCTTTGGCTTTTGAATAATGGGGCCACATGACTATGATATCGTTCCATATTACATAAAATATAAAGGTATGCAGAGTATACCTGGCCATCACTTCTGTGGTAGGCGCCCTAAATAAACCAAGTCTGTTAATCTTACAGGAGGTGCCTCCATCTGTGTTGTCTGTTTAAAAAAAAAAAAAAAAAAAAAAATCCCAAAAAGAGAACAGGCTGTTCACTGCTTGTTCCTAAATATCCTATTTCCTGTCTTAATTCGGCATGAATTGGTCCTCTTTAGAATTGATACACAGGCAGACCTCTTGCCTGCAGGGCAGGCCCACTTGAATTAACTGTGTAGCACACTTTACATTCTCTGCTCCCTGACATCTTGAGAAATGTTCCCTGGGATCTTTTTTTCCCACAGAGAGGTTCATTAGAATGACAAATAGCATTCTGCCATAAAGTGGAAAACATCAACACGGCACAACAGAAACTGCGATCTGAGGGAAGTGACATGCAGGGAGGAAAATGAATTAGACTCCATTTGATTCTATGTGATATCAGTAGCCACAGCTTCACTACTCCATCGTTTTAAAGATTCTGCTGACTCACTATTGTTTTTTTTAAGTCATTCTGATCTTTGCATGGATTGGAGTTGGAAGGGTTTGTGTTCCTCTGAGGGTTCCTATGCTAGCTTAGAACTAACACATTTGATTTTAGTTGATTGCTGAATAGAAATAGAGGTTTTATTTGAAGAGTTGAGCCCAGATCTCCCAGTAGTCTAATCTCCTCAATCTTGCAGTAGCTGCCATGTCAGCAGCAGCTTAGGCTGGATGTATAGAAGTGAGGTTGAAGATGATGTCTTCACTCAACTTGCTTTGAGGGTTGTTGCAGCAATGACCTGTTGCTTTGAAAAAAAAAAGTCAGCAGTTCAGAGAGCTCTTCTACACTTCATCTTCTTCATTGTAGCTCTGGCTGTCTGCCAGCACAACCTTCGTATCAGTAATGAACGTTTTAAAGAACAGCTTAGGCTAGTGCAAACCTACCTAATGTCCTTAAGACAAAAAAGATATTGCCATGGACAGGGGGGCTAGAAATCAATTTCCCATTTGCCGCTTTAATTTCAGCAAGATGGGCGGAGAGATTAGGGCTGAAGGCACCTGTAAGCCCCCTCGCTGATGAGCTTTACCTGGGCTTCCTGGACTTGCTGCACTGACTGCCATGACCCCCTGGCTAATTAAAGTTCTCAAATTGATCCACAAACAACGTGATACAGATCTGTCCTCTGCCACCCTCTGCATCACATCTTGTTGTGGAGAGTTCTCCATGATGGCCTCATAAAACAACAGTTGAGGTCGTTTCCTGAGCCAAGCTTGGTTTCCCAATATGTACACTACTGTCCATTGCATTACCTTATTTTTCAGTCATGGCAATGGTCCCTCTTGTGGTGAATAGCATGACATTCCCAATAGGGGTAGCAGTAGAGTTGATCATTTACTTGTTTGTGATTTTAAAATATTTTTAGTTATGGACCAACTATATGAAAAAATGCATTGTGTGACCAATAAAGATAACCCAAGTTATCTCGAGAACATAAATTGTTAACAAATGTTTCGTTATTTACCAACAAGGGTGAGAGAAAAATGATGTAAGTGAAAGAATTTGCAACTCTACAAATGTTAACTTGGTTTATTAAAGATGTAGATTTGTCTTTTATTACATTTGATTCAAAGCTTTAACTTTAAAAAAAGTGTATGCAAACCACAGAAGCCTGAGGCAATAGTCATAATCATTCCCCAAACACTGTCATCATCCCCGCCACCCGGTGACGTCCCTGTGAGGAATGATGTGCTGACGTCTTCTTCTATATCCCAGAATAATCACAAGAATGTTGCAGGGATTTTTACATTATTTGTTTTACATGCATAAGATGAAGCACAATCTAGAGAGAATTTCTTTTCTGATGTTTTTGTTGTGATACAGCAGCCCACGTATGGACAACACAAAAGTTAATGTAGACTTAACTTAGTCTTATTTCCAAGCCTGTGAAATTACATAATGGTCCATCTTAGTAGTCGTGTGCTGTGCTTAGAGGAGTTATTTTTGGCAACCTGCATGTTGCCTTTCCCTCCGTACAATGGTTGTCAGCTCCATTGTGGTGAATTTTTAACAAGGGCCTTTTCCTAAGCCCCTCGGAGGAGTTAATTAAAGTGATAGAGGCTAGAGCTGATGAGCCACACCACCCTGACCTTGAGGCTCCTCTTTCTCCACCTCCCCACAATTATACCTGCATAATCAGGGCACACATCCACACACACACTTATGTATGTACACAGACATGCACACAAATAAGTAAGTCTTAAAGACCCCTGGTCACAATCCTGCAAGTCCTGGAGTCAGTGAATCACAATGGAGGAGCAACGGTCCCACCATGGAAAGTCACATTATCGCAGGGGGTGTAGCACTATTTTGCAGAGACAGTTATTATTTTCCAGCATGATCACAAACATAATCACAGCAGATTTTTGTGTTTGAAGGTTAGGATTTTTCGCTTCTATGTTTGCGCATGTGATTTTGTGCGTATATTTTGTTTTTCTGGTTTTTCCCTTATCACATGTTTCACTCCCTTTACCAAGCCTACTTCTGTGTCTCTCTGTGTCTCAATGTCTCGCCTCAGATGGTATGGCCTCTGTGGAGAACAGGAGACAGCTTGGTGTTTGGTGTCGGGGTGCATGCAAATGATCTCTCTGTCAAGGCTGCTTATTGTAATATGACAGTATAGTGAGTTATCTGGTGCGCTCTGTATTGGCAACCAGATCTGCAGCTGCCAGCTAGAAGGTGGTGGATGTGTTTCTGTGTACATGTGTGTTGTGCATGCGCATGCATGTGTGGCATCAAGCTCAGAGACAGAGAATAGATGAAGACATAGAAGAAAGAGGGGCCAGCCAACACAGGGATCCTATGAGCGAAAGAAGGGAAGATGAGTGAGAGACAAAGTGTCTCCCAAACTCTGTCCCCTCCCTTCCCTTCCTACCACTCAGTGTTAGTGCTGTTTAGTAGAAATGCCTCTTTCAAGAATGCCATTGAGACATGAATAAAGAGAAAATGAGGGAAAAAAAATGTTTTGGTGAGAATGGGATGTCACAGCAGATAAACATCACAAGCTGCTCCATATTTATTATGTGCAACAATTTGACTAACCAGAGAATTTAGATTAATAACACCGGACCCTGGGAAGTAATTTCCTTTTCGCAAAAGTGATTTACATGGCGCATCGCTAAGAGAACAGCTCTTGCAGGCTTTTTTGTTGTGTCAGCAAAAAATAATGACATTTAAAGCACCAACCAAGGTTAATGGGCTTCCTCTATGGTTATGAACTTTTTGTGCATGCCCCTCCCTTTATTCTCTCTTTGAATCGACCCACTGCTTTTATAGTTTCAACATTCACACTCACTGCAAGCCACCTATCTCTCCTTTCTCACTCTTTTACCTCACTGTTCTACCTCTAAGCCTGAACCTACCTCCTTTTCACAATAGACGTTTCTATTGATTTTAAAGGACTAAGGCTATCATTACCACCCCCTTACAATGGAAATTTGGAAGGATCTCAGACCATTACCAAAGGTATCATTGTAATCAATGTGGCTTGATTCATTTAAGCAAAAATTATAGATTTTCTGAGACTGAAACCACTGTGTGATGGACTGGCGACCTGTCCAGAGGGTTGCCTGGTTAGAATGACAACTGGGATGGATGCATGGAGGGATGACTGGATTTGAAATTTTTAAATAGGCAATGGTCAACACTGCATATCTGATCACCACCTTTTTAATGTTAAAGGACTGCTTTTATAGTGAGGCGGTTGAGTTGGAATATGAAAGCTCTTCTTTGCCTCATCATGGCTCTTCTGACTCAGAGGCCCAAAGAACTGTATGGAGTGTACTGTACAGGTGGATAAACACTGTAAATATACAGTTCGCAGTGCCTGCAACTCCTACAGTTTGTGCTTGGAATGGGGTAGTGGGCGGTTAGGTGCTGGGGGGCTTCTAAACTTCTCTATCTCCAGTGGTAAAGCTTCTGCTGAGGCAAGACCAGCCCACTCTTATGTTTTATATAGATGTATTTTTGATGTGGAGTCCCTCCCCATTTCGGGCAGGTGTTTTTAATGAGGTGCACCCAACATCTCAGGCAGTCTGCACAAGGGTAGAGTTATTGATAAATGATTAACGCTGGTGGAGGAAGTGTGGAGGAGTTGTAGCTTGTTCTCCTCTGGAGAGCTGTCTTACTCCTGAATATTTCAGCGGCACACAGATGTGCTTCTGTCTGTGTAACAGCTCATGACTTCTCAGCTCTGCAACAACATAGCATCGAATAGTAATACTAACCCGTCATACTGTACACAAGAAAAGTAAAAAGGAGTTTTGATAAGGGAATTGCTGCAACCACCTCATCCGAGCACCCACCTCTGTTAGGCTCAGAACCCCTCCCACACTCATATGTAAAGAAGGGCAGCTGCCTACAACACAGGCCCCTTGGTAGGCCGAAAAGCAAACAAATCTGTGTCATAAGAGAAAGAGGCGTATTGTGAGTCTTACCCAACCTCAGCTATATGGCACTATGCTGAAATTCCATTAGACTTATCTCCTTTGGGGAAGACAGAAAAATGGCTGCTGAGTCAGAGAAGAAATGGTTGGGGATTACTTATTCACCATGTCATCTGTACAAGAAGCATTTAGTTCATGGACCGTCCTCTGCCTACCTCTCACCAGTGCTGTTTCTCATGGGATGGTGTCCTCCCATTTGTCTCAACTGTGTAACAGTGCCATCTCCTGCCTGGGAGCCCTGGGGTGCCAGCAGGCATAGCCAAAGCACTGGCGGCTTACAAGGAATATGCAAGGAAGAAAAATGAAAAAGGGACGAGTGGGATTGATAGAAATAGAGAGAGTAGGAAGAAGCAACAGAGAGGCATGTGGGAACAAGAGAAAGAGGGTGAAAAAGATCTCAAAGCTCACCCAGCCCTGATCAAAGAGACATCTCCCTAATCCTCCAGATTCAGCAGTCAGCCTGTTTCTGAGCATTTCCAGTTGCCGACAAGCAGTAGGGGGAAAACACTTGCGGGCTAAATTGCCCTGAAGTGGTGCTATTTTTAATTTCTGAAAAAACTTAAAAGTGGGACCCCCTGCTGATACTGTGCACAATGACTTGGCAAAATTAAAGGAACAAACTACATGAAAGCAGAAAAAGAGAAAAACAAGAGATATTCTTATAGCGAAAAAAGGCCTCTGTGTGCCCCTCCAATTACAAACTAAGCAGAAACCAGTAAGACTAAATGTTTAAAAGCGATATATGTCAGTGAAGCCAGAATTTGGTTTGGAGGCATACTGCAAAGGATGATAGGCCTCAAAGATTATACAACTCCAAAAACTTTCTTTTGTAATAAAAATATTGTACGCCCTCCATTAAATCCTCCCCTCAGAAAGGTTATATTATTGTTGAAGCTGTTTTAAAAAAATGTTGAATCATTTCAAAGTTTGTGGAAGGCTACCCTCAGATATAAATGGGCAGGACAAAATAAACAACAAAAAGAAAAGCAAAAAAAGTTTTATCTTTGTCATATGAAACCAATTGCTTTGGTTGGTTTCACTTAAGACCACTATATGTAAAGGTAGATGTTCTAATCTGGTGTAAGAAATTACTATACGTATATAACAGATTATAATGGAATTGCTTGGAAAAAGACAGGAGTTGCACAAATGCATTTCACAAATGAAGAAACAAAAACTAGGAACTTGAATGAAAATAATGAATGAATTAAGGAAAAGGTGCAAGAGAAAAGAGCAAGGAATGCGCTGAACAGAAGGCTGTAAATCAAAAGAAGGACTGAGGATGAAGGGATAGAGGTGAGGTCAGTCAGATGGAGAAAGAAAAGGAATAAAGCTGGCCCGCAGCTCGAGAGGAGGAAAGGATAAAATGTGTGGTGAGGTAATGGCAGTGATGAATAGCCTGTGGCTGATCAGGAGAAGCCAGGTTGAGGTTTGAAGATTAGATTTTAATACAGCGCTTTGGCTTCACTCAGCTTGTAAAATAATCACATGGAAAAAAAGCAAATTATAAATTAGTTCATGCAAAACAAACAGATTATTTCACACAACCGATTGTGTCAGTTTGCCCTTCATCATGAAAACCTGCACAGACTGCCATATTTAGGTTTTTCAGGTCTGTTGTGGGATGTAAGTCAGTAATGCAGACAAAGATGAAAGCTGACAAGTTAAATGTCTGAATTATGGCAGTATCCTTGTAGCAAAAGGCATGAAGACTATTCCAGCCTTACTGCCAGTATGTACATTATAAATTCAAACTCATGTCTGCTCCTGGAAGTTGTCCTGATCTATTAAGCACTTGCTAATACATTTTTGATTCATTAAAAAACATCCACATTTAAAGTGTTGAAAAATGCTTTACACATTAAACCTTAAAACAACTACTGCAGAAAAACTGTAAAATCCTGTAAAACTAAATGTGTACCATTTTGACTCTACCTACCTACAATCAGACTGGTCACTTTGAGAACAAGGTGTGTAATATTCTACAACAAGGGATAACAAAAGATCCAGAAGGAGTAACTTCTAAGTAAAAATGAGCTCTCATATCAGTTAAAGGTTGAGTAGGTAATCATTACAAGAAACAGTTCATGTTTTAGTTGCTTAACATAGTTTTTTACATTCTAATACATAAACAAAAATGCATTCTGAGTTTAATCTTTAAAACATCTGTCACTTATGAAAGCTTGGGGGGGAAAAACATGGCCTATTATTTTACTCAGGTCAAAGGAAATTATTTGTTTGCCTCTTTGGCAAGTAACCAGACTTCTGCTTGTTTCCATGGTTGCTACCAGCACTCATCTCATGCTTACTTGGTGCACATGACCCTACATGATCCCTACAGATTTGTAGGGACTACTTATCTAGAAATATGGAAAAACAGTTGACAGAGGTATTACTGTATGTTCATGACCTCTGTTTTTCTATATTTGAAAATATTATCAAAATGATGTATTGGTATTGAAGATATTATTGTTTCTGGGTGAACCATTTATGCATTTTTGTTTTTTACATGTGAACAATACTGGCCGTAAGCAGTGAAGATACCACTTGTCTTTCCAGCCTTTCTTGGTGGCCAATTGGGAGGACTAAAATAGTACTCTGTCTGTTGCCAAGGTTACAACATTGACAACATGATGTGGCCATTCATTCTCAATACTGTATCTCACTGGCCTTCTGTGAGAAAGTGGCTTCTAATCTTAGCCCTCAATCTACCCGCCTGTCAATGTGAAGAGGGAGCAGCCGAGGTATGGGATGACAGGAGTTGGGTCAGCATCAGCCCTTCCAATGTGTTTCACTCATCTATGGTCCCCTCCCTCATGCGCCGTCACCCCACAGTTTTTCCCTGGGCGGTGTATGTTTCCCCAGTTTGCAGATAAAAGCCATTGGTCCCAGGCTCCCATCATCGTGTGATGAGTATAAAGCAGAGCTGTTTTCACATGCAGACCCATCACTTTTCATCTTTGCAGGTACGCAGTGGCTTCAGGAGGAGAGAGGGGTTGAATGACAACCAGATGATATTCACAATAAAACTGTAATTGAAAGATATGTTATCATGACTATTTCAAGCTGGGGAAAGTGGTATCAAAGAGATATCCCAGTAAAAAAAGAAAAAAATAATAATAAAATAAAAAAGAGAGAGAAAGAGAGAGAGAGACTAGGAAGGGGACCTCTTTTAATTAAAAAACAGTGCTCAAAGGGGCAACCAAAAGTTGAAACTGGAGGCATGTTTGGCATGAATAAGTTTCCCCTCTCCTTTGTGTGGTGACACTGACAAATAGAGGTCCGTGTGTGAAAAGGAAACTTATCTTTGATGGGTAATGAATTCAAAGTCATGGAGATGAACGTGCTCTTTGAGGTTCAGAAGGCTTTAGCTGAAGTCATATTATCTCACTCCAACAAATGGAAGCAGCACTGTCACATGGTGTCATCCCCAAGACTTGATTCGTCAAAAAGGATAGAGTGTGATGTCTCTCTAGGCACAGCTGTACTGAAGTTGGTTCATAGGTATTGTTATTGGGATAGCAGTGCATTTGTACATGCTGGTCATTCTAGCTTGGCATCTGTATGGTCAGGCTGTGTAATAGAAAGTGTAGCACAGATATCAGTCCCGGACAGACAGGGGAATTGATTTTCGTGGTAGACATTGCTACAGCAAAGCTACTGTACAGTGGGTGGGCTGCTCTGATGTCGTTCCAAGTCAACAGTTTTCCCAGCTGAGGACACCTGCAGGGTACCAGTGGCCAGACGCATGGATATTTAACCAGTTCTTTGTGCTGAACCTCTGTGTTGTTATGACAGACATAGTTTTCAAGATGTGCACAAACCCATTTCTGGTCAATTGCTCCCAGAGGCAGCTCCAAATAGATTTAGCAGTGATACAGAACTGTGAGAGGAGAGATGGAGTGAGAGATGAGAGAGACACATAGGAAAGAATAAGACAGCAGGAAGGGAGTGTGAAAGAGCGGGGAAGAGCCTCAAATGAAGCAGAATGGGGGGTTTTGCTATTTAGTTAAGAAATGCTTTGAATGTATTTGAACCACCAGCTTGATCTGCCACCAGCATATTTGTGTTAGCTGCTTGACAGTGCTGTGTAGGTTTGGGATTACAACCAGAGACTGTGTAATGCAGAGTTTCTCACAAAGCAATTTCTATTAGGGCATTCTTCCAAAATTTCCACTTCCTCCTATTTAATGCCTTTCCTTTTTATTTCATTATTTTGTTTTATTTTTAAACTCCATAATTTTAGTATTGGGTGTCACACAAAAAATGAGATAAACATATCAGGAATTAAAAATGCTAGTTTTTTTTTTTTTTCTTGATTTTTAACTAGTAATTCTTCATTCTTAGTATCTTCAGAGACTGGAACAAATATTTAAATGAGCCCTTTGATTATAGCCAATTTTGAATTTAGACTTTTACATTGTTCAAGCTCTTAATTAGAGAAGAAATGCATCAATGTTCTCAAGTGGTACACATCATATCTATCTTCCATCCCCTGTGTGCTAGTTTATGTTATCTATGACTAATTTGTGCCACACTTAATTCAGCCTCGATTGTAAATGTCCAGGGTGAGATGAGTCTTGTTGTTGTTTAGCCTGTGTCTTAGTCATACACAGTCTCACAGGATTAGGTAATTTTGAATTCCAGCAATGATTCTCAAATGAGCATCTCTTTCATCAGACAAAAGCCTGTTTATTGTCGTGACAGTTGTTCCCACCAGTCTCTTCTCCCTCAGACTAGGATCAGAGGCAAAAAGCTTACTGGTTACACTCAGACAAAAACTTCAGTGCTTTACAGAAAGCCAAATATGCGTCCTTTCTGCCATTGTTATTGACAGAAGTTGCTTTGAGCAGTTTTCTGCAAGCACTCCTCATTGCTGACGAGCATGAACACATGTGCCGGATTTGCTGTAATTAAACCAGGGCTTGGCTAGGACTTGGCGAAAGATGCAATAAAGACAACAGTTTATTTAGGATAAACTCCACAGCTCCTAGGAGCTTCACAGAGGGAACCTCCACACACACTAAATCTAGTTGCACGAACATATGAGGGGATAAAGTGGCTCTATTAAATTTGTTGACTCCAAAGATCGCCTCTGAAGCTGCAGCGTATTGCATTTGTTGGCTCTCCCGTCCCTGCTAGCCTTCTCCACAGCTTCTGGGATTGAATCAGACAGTGCCCAGATCCTCACCATTGCATGAGATGAACACTATTGAATTGCTTGGCTTGTAGATCCACATTTCTAACTTCTTTAGACTATATTGAATTTACTATCCAGGGCAATCAATAATACTAAGTTTTGCAGGCAGTATTGAACTCTATCCTCACACATCTACTTGGTGGTTGGTTTCTCCCCAATTGCTTTGGAATCTGCAGGCTGTCACGTACAAAAGAACTGATTCAGAGCTGGCTTTTTAAAACAAGGTTCATAAAGTCAAAGGAATTGTGCGGATCGGGCCCCATAGTAAAACAAAAGGAGTGTTTGGCTGCCTAACCTGTAGTCAGAAAGCTTGTGAATAGAATCCTGTTCTCTGAAGTTAAGATCATATCCTTAAAAGTTTGTTGCTCTTAACTTTGTGACTATGCTTTTGATACATACATCAATTTGGTAATCCAAATGGCTTCCAGTGTCTAATGAAGCACTGTTCAGGAGATTATTCTGCCTTCTGAAAGCCTATTTGAGAGAGCAGAGGACCTAGAGGGCAGCAGTATAGCTGTGGAATGCTGTGGCTTTCAATGCATTGTGATTCACCATTGGCCCCTGGGGTAATGAGAGGCCTAATAAATGAATCCATCAGAGTGTCTGTGTTGCTATCTGTGTGTATCTGGGATGCAGTCAGGCCCAGACGCGCCCGCTCTCCGGGCACACAGAGGAAAGGGATGCCATTGCTGGCAGGCCTGATGAATGGGTGGCACGCCATGCCATGACAAAGACGAATGTGACAACCCTCATCTCCCTAAAGGAGGGCGGGGTTCAACCACCTAGGGGAGCTCATGTGATGCTGACCACCTCCCCTTCCAAGTTTAAATCCCCTACTGGCTGTATGTATGCCGTAGAAGAATCAGGGAGAAAATAATAACAAAAGAGATGCATTATCTTATTGACTGTTTGCGTCCATCTGTCTTCTCATGTGTTCTTATAGTCATATAGCAAATACTGAAACACAATACAACACAGCTGAATTGAACAGGGAGGAGGAAAAACTGCAAAATGCATTTACTTTCCAGTAGATAAATAATGGGAAATGACAAATACTTGCTTAAATTTAAGTGCTGTATTTATTAACAGCGCTCAGGAAAACACTTCTTAGCTTAAACAATTCATCAATAAATCTTCTTCGACCAGAATTGATGTGGTAATCTCTGCGAGATGGTAAATAGTGGAAGGCCTAAAGATCTAATCGGTTTTCAACATTATCAGAGGTGGGAGGAAATTAAAGACTGGAGATCAATATCAATGTTTGTTTTAGATTGCTCAGGTGTCCTGACTGACTGCACGAGTGTTTCTGTCGTCTTACTTCTACGACATATTAAGTGGATCGCTCATACTTGGATTGAAGATGCTTATGTACTTGTCCAAATACCTATCAGTAATCACTCATGGTAAAGGGCAGCTTATTATCATCAGAGCTGAAGGAGTGTGGGGCAAAGTGTCATAATTAATATCAAACTTTTGTTCTAATAATTGAGATGCTGCACTAATGCATTGCACTACTCATATTTTGAACTATTACCCAGACTTATCAGTCTCAGCTGGATTTATATGTTGAAGCACAGTGAAAGAAAACCTCATTGACCTCTCTTCCAAACTCTTCAAGAGACAGAATCATCTTCCTTGTGGCAAGGAGGAGATGAAGGGGGGCACTGGGGATGGGAGGGGGGATGGGAGTCACTTAACTCGCTCCTCAAAGATGGGCTTTCGTTGAGGAGGAGAAAAGCGGTAAGTCAATGGGAAACTGAGATGATTAAGAGCCTTTAGCTGCTAACAGAGGAGTGAGGATTGGTTTCTATTGCACCCTTTTCTTTTCATGGCCTGGTCCAGTGGACAGGCTGATGTTATAGTCTGAACAGAGCCAAGACTTGCCTATTAATAGACTATTGAGTGCTATTGATCCTTGGCTCGTGTGACACATAAGATACAATGAGCCATAGATCCCAGTAAAGAGCCATATCTTTCTCCTCACTTTACCACAATTGCATATGATTATAGGAGTCTGGAGATCAGTCAGACAGGCTCATCTCTCTACGATGACCAGAAGTGCAATGGTGGCCCGGCTAAAAGCCGATTACAATTTGGAAACTTTTGTCCTAAACACAAAAGCTCTTGAACAAAATGGCCACAATGGAGACCTGGATTTGCTTTGGTTGAATACTGCCCCTCTGTAATATGATGGATCGGTTTTTGTGTAAATCATCCAAAAGTGAATACGTTTCAGAAAGTCAGGCTTCTTTTTCTTTGCAACCAAGGTGAGAATAACTCCAAAAAGCTGCTATACAATTACGGATAAATTAGAGGGATAATGACGAGAGGGAATGGTGGTTATATCAATAACCCCACTAATGGTCAATTCCACAATGCTGTCTGCTGTGTGCTAGATTTAGTGTAATGGATAAGGTGCCTGTTTAGCAGAGGCTTACTTGTCGCCAAACGAGGGAACAAACCTCAAATAGCCAAATTAAAAACTGAATAATAGATGAGCGATGCCAGGATGAGAGAGAGGAGAGGAGACAGCTGTAATTTCTACTCTTTGTAAGAAAAAAAACCCAAAGCCTTGGCATGTAATTGTTGAAAATTTATAAGGGCACGGGGGAGAAATAGAGACAAGAGGAGATACACAACCCACAGTAAAAATCACCTTTCCTGAAAGGCACTTAATGATGGTTATAACAAGAGAAAGTCTACAAAACATCACAAACATTGTAAATGCTGTTGTGATTAAAATTGATTGCCAGTATGTGTGAGTGCTCCTCTTTCATGGGTTTTATGCCGCTTGCTGAGAACAGAAGGAGCAGTCTTCAAATGATACAAAGTTTTAATGTCTGCTGGAATTACAAGGAGGAACATTATTCTGGCAGGGAATTGTGCCAGAATGATATTGAATTATTATAAAAATGCAGCCATCGTGTGCAGTTCATCAGGCATCATTTTTAGTCTGCTAAAGAGAGGGACATCTAAGGAGCCTCTGAGTGCTTTCCAGAGGGCCATGGCTGAGTGATATTTTGACCTGTGTTCAGAGACACTCCCATTACCTGTTGAGATGGCTGAAATGTATATGAGAGTGTGCGAAATATCCAAGAGAAATGAATCTGCCACAAATCATGCCTGTAACCCAGGCATGATTTTCCTTTGCAAGAAAATGATGCATTGACTAGTATACTGTAGAATTGTGTATGAAATGGGGAAAAAATGGGTCACTACTACGTAGTTATTGTCACTTACAAGGATCAGCATCTCCGTACCCGTTAATAATGGAAGTCTGACTCTTATATGAGTTTGGGAATGTGTGATCTCAGAATAGCCTCTGCAGTTAAAATGTGAAACTGTGACAGCACTGTTGAGTGCAGGTCATTTGCCACACAGCCACTTGGCCATATGATTACTGTATGAAAAGGGATCTAGTATCTGGATTGGTTTCTCCTCTGCTGTTCAGAATAAAATGTTTATATGTATGAGTATCCTCTTGTACTCTACTTTTAATAATGAAAATCCACATTTTAGTGTGTTTCTTGAAGGCACCTTTAGATCTTGACAGATTTGAGAGCAGAACAGATGTAAACCGAGGTTATAAACATCCAGAAATGAAGCTTTCAGAGTTCTTGTCATTTGTTTACATCAATTCTTCTTAGCAGGGTCAAATCATTGTGTTTGTGGCTTTGCTGGGACAGGGTTCAGTTTGCAGAGGTCGCTTTAAATTCATCAAGTTCATTGTTAAGTGTGTAAAGTGTTACAGCAAAGTGAAAAAGTTGTGACATATTTTTCATGTTTCTAAAATATACAAGGGGCTACCAGATTGCACATGCTACTGGCAGAAAATATATAACAAGAAAATACTGAAATCAGAAGTGCTTGTGGTGTCATAGATTTAGCAAGATTGATTATTTTAAAGCTCGAACTTTCACATTATATCTTAAGATAAACATTGAGTGTTGCTCATAAATTTGGTTTAATGGAGTTTATATGCTTTATTTTGCATTGCAATGTTTTATATTTGTTATTTAGATCAAAACATCTTAGCAGAATTAAAAACCAAAGCAGGGAAAGTTGAAAGTTGTTGAATGTCTCAGAACAATTATTACATTTGTACACCTAAAACTTTCTTTAGCATATTTCACTTATAGTCTAAAAATAAACTTGAGCGTGCTAATGCTCATTTTCTACTTTCTTCAAGTTAGGTGTTTCCTCGGGTGATTAAATTCAATTCAATTTATATTCCATACATAACTCTCCATCGGTGCATTTTACAAGTCATGCATTATAAAACACACAGGGACAGCACACTTTTGAAAGATGTGACAGTGATGTCATCATGATGTTGTCATTAGTCCTATGTAAATCTTAGTTTACTAAATTATTATGGCACAGATCTTGTAATATTCTTTTTGCTTTTATACCATTATCCTCTAAAGCGCGGTAGGATGTCATAGTAAATGGGACAGGTTTCAGCATTTCAGTGCTGTTTGAAGAGCCTGAGTGGAAAAGTTTGTAATGGAGAAGCGTTGAGATGGGATCTCAACAGCATGTTGGTGAAGAAGGCCTGCTGGCTTGCTAGCTCATACTCACAGATGGACGGTGTGTCAAGGGAATCTCACACACACTGATCAGAGGCTCCCCTCCCATCCCGGAGTAGGAGGAAATGGGACTGAACGAGTGGAGGAAGAGCGAGGAAAGGAGTTAATCACTGCTCTAATGCTACACTTCATCATCGTTTTCTTAGCCCGCCTGCTCACCCTCACAAGTATTTGGCTACCTACACAGCGCCCCCTGTTTGTAGCTTCATCTACAGCAGTGTTTAGTAGGGCAATTTGCTTATCCTTCAATTAGACTGATAAGAACTCAGTATTGTGTTTATAGTTCAGGCATGCCAAGCACCTAATGAAAGTTGCTGATCCTTGTAGGTGATACAAGTGGCCTTCAGTGTGGACACGGTCTGTGGTGACTTAGCCTACCCTGAATCAGATTTGCACTTTATATA
>JAOWBL010000022.1:14059563-14091615 GCA_028564865.1 Zenarchopterus dispar
TATACACACATATACTGTGAGTATATATATATATATATATATATATGTATATATGTATATATATATACATACACACACACATATATATATATATATACACATATATATATATATATATATATATATATATATATATATATATGTGTGTGTGTATTTTTTCACCTGTGTATTTGACTCTGCACCTTTAAAGAAGACAATTTATTTTTGCAAAGCACACCATATGTGGGCTGACCCTGTGCCGTGTGCACACACAGCTTTTGTGACAAGTATGTGTTTGCTCTTATATTTTTTGCATATGCACTTGACTTAGTGCACGTGCGCTTGAGTGGATGTCGGAAGCATGCTGTGCAGAGATGTATCTGAGGCCATCGGTGAAGGTGGGTGAGTTTAAGTTGGCTCCTCCCTCGGGTCCTTGTTCTGGAGACAGTTACAAAGAGGATCTTAGAAAGTGCTGTGCTGCCATGCATGGCCAACCAGCAGGACTCAAAAATACTAGGTCAAGTGCAGTGTGCTGCTACACCCACTTTCATGGCAGGTGCTCCTTCAAAACATCTAAAATAGTAGAGCCCCTTAAATCTGTCATATTCTTCTGAATGAAATACTGCAACATGAATATCTATTCATTTGAATTAAAACTTGTCCTTTGACTCTAAAAAATGCATCTACTTACACATATGTAAACCCTGTTGGGAGTATTGCAGATATATAAACAGCTAAGGACATAGCCATGGACATCTTATTTATTTAATGTTACATTTAAATGGCTGGAATATTTTTTAGTGTCTTGATTAATCACAGTAGTGCTAAGTGAAGAATTGAACGTGTGAAAAGGGGTATGGTAAGAGTCTTCTTTTCAAATTGCTGTTCAAGATTTCTACATGCACTATTGATAAGGGACAAGTTGGGTTTTTGTTTTTAAATGGGATCTTGAGAGATATGATAATTGATAGTTGATAATTTGTGAGGGCTCTCTGTGACCCAGTCCTTCCACATAATGCTTTGTCATCATGGGATGGTTAACTTTGCATATCTTCAACAATATATAATTCAACACTTTTCTCAGGCCTGAAGGCATGGAAAGCCACAATTTTCACTGACTGCTTGCAGACACATCATTTCAAACTGGCCCCGTCCTACCTGACTCTCCAGTTTAAGCACTGCACAGGGCTAAAAAATCTAAAAGAAAGCAGCAAAATGCAGAAGCAGAGATATATGATCTCATTTCCCAACTCTTTCTTGGTGGTTTTTGTTCTAAGAACATATGATGACATCCACACCTATGCACTTTTTTTGCTCTCTATCAGTGGTTTTGCTGAGCACATCATTGAACTCAGTCACTTGTCAGTCAGTTATAAATGAGAGGCTGAGTAATAGATGAGTAAGTGATAGCTAAATGGAAAGGAAAATAGGTTAATAATAGAATGGAAATAGTGGGTGTTTTCCCAAACAATTTTTACACTTTACAAAATTATACTGTAATTATACTGTAATTACTGTAAATATCAGATTCGAGACGGGTCTCCTCTGTAACCTGTTCAATTAATCTGCGTGATGAGCTTAAATTTTAAAATAAACTGTAGAACATAGTGCCTTGAAATTTCTGCCTTTTTCAGGATATTGGTGGTTTTAACACCGCGTGAGACTAATTCACACCAAAATAATAAAATAGTAATAATTTGTTGCAGTGAGAGAAAACCCGCAAAACAAAACAAAATACAAACAAAATACTGTAAATAGGCAATACTGACTGACCAGTCAACTGAAAGTGCAGGTTTTTGGGTGGAAGCAGGAACTACCCTGAGAAGACACAAGCACAAGGTGGAACACACTGTCTCTACACAGAAAGACCAGAGCCAGGATTCAAACTGGGAACCAGGCAGCACTCCCACAGCAGCCTTGAACCTACAGAATAGATTGTGGTTTGGTGTGATGGCGTAGTGTTTGCGACTCTGAATGACAGAGTGACAGCCACATGACAGGACTGAGCTGTGATCACAGCTGTGTTGAAGAGACACTGATGGCAGAGCTCGGTTTGATGCCTGTCACTTTGTCTGTGTGTCTGCCTTTCTGGTCATCCTATATGTACACATACACATAGACACACTCAAATACACCTGGATCAGTGCTTAATGGGTCCCTGTCTTTCATGCACATGCCCCCACACACACATACACAGTCAACAAATCGGTGGTGGAGATGCCACGGTGCAGTGATTCCAGCTTTGGTTCCACATCACCTCCTACTAATGGTGGTAATTAATTGATGAATGAGGTCAAATCGGAGATATCCAGGCACGTCTCAATTCGGTTACAACCCCATCTCATCCCTGTGCTCACCTCTCTGCCGCCACCCCCTCCCTCCCCCCAAGTTGTTTTCTTAATGCGCAGTGCACCACATTCCCTCTGTGCTCATCTGCATAAGACCTTGGGATGAATGTTAACGATGTTTAATTAGACAAGACGTGGGATGGATGAGTGAATGGAGGCAGAGAGGCCAGGGTGGTGCTGCCCCCCGCTGGGGGGTAGAGAACACATAAAACACACCTAGACACCTGCAAGGATTCCTACACACACAGATGCAAACTTGATGAACTATGAATGACCATTAAAAGGCCAAAAGTTGCAACCGAGCATGGCCTTACACGTGATTGGTACAATCAGACTTATTGCTATGAGCTCCCCTTTCCATATTTCATAGCCATCAAGGACAAGGAGGCCTCATTGGTAATGCAGTGTAAATGAAGCGTTTGTAAATGCAATATATTGGTAGGATATTATGTCCTGTGGAGTGACTGCCCTTGATAGTAAATCTAATTAGCCAAACTTTTATTCCTCACAGGCTTTCCATCTGGATTCAGCAACTACTTGTGAGATTAATTGGGCCAAACCTGAGAGCATTCAACATTTATTGAAATTAAATTCATTTTCCTGGCTTTGGCCTTTGACTGTATGTAACAAGTTTCCTGAGCATTGTACCTCTACCTTAAAACTGGTTGAACGGATTGAGTTCAATTATATCAGTTAACACTAAAGTCCTTGTGGACTAATTAAGGTAAAGCTTGTTGAAATTTCTGGGCCACTGACTGGTTGACTGAACATTGTGACTGGGATCAATGCTTGGGTGAGCTCATTGTGATCTACGCCTGAGGCCAGCATGGTGTTGCCTTCTCATGCTTATCTAAGACACTGAGACAACTTTCTTGTCCCAGTTTGCTCTGTATAAACATTTCCACTACACTGATCTGTGAACGAACATCAGGCAGCAGCTTACCACGGGGTAATCCGGTAAATGATCGCCATGTCATTTTGACTGTGCAGCCATTGCAGAGATAAGGGGATGCAGATGTTTCTCGCTAGCTGTTAACCAATGAGGTGTCATTATCCAGGCTTAGTCTAAGACCAGCTGTTTTTATCCCATCTCCTCAGCTGGGTGACTGACTGTGGACTGGATGAAAAGACACGCTCTTATGTGCACTTTGTGTCTGTTGCTCGCTGCTGTCTCCTTGAGGCTTGTTCTTATCTTGTGGTCACGGCCAGAAAGAGACACCTACGAATGCTGTGGATTAGCGGGGTGCCTGGGGTAAGGCATTTAATGCTGTGCCCCAAGGATCTTGGACTGAAGGCAGGCTGACTCGTGCAGCTGAAGCAATCTCAACAAAAGTAACACGGTGCCTAGAATGAGATCAATGACTTCTCAAAGCTGCCACATAAAACATTCAATGAAACAGTCATTTGAGAGGCATGGGTAAACATGCTTTGATTACTACAGAGGAAAGGGGAATGTGTTTGTTCTCTTAAAAGTCTTGCTTTAACAACAACAAGACTGCTTGTTCTCCTTTGTGAGGGAGATGCTATGTTAAATCTCCACTCTTAATTAATTTGGAGAGCACATAGAGGGAACGTTTGTCACCCCTGCTCTTGCCTGTTAGTGCTATTTGTCTCTGGGTGACCTTTGATTTCACACTGCATTGGTTTTCTCCTCTTATGGACAAGAGGCGGTTTTTGCTGACAACAGAGGAAACCTTATCTTTTAAATAAGTAATTCCTCAACTGCTCAGTGAGTTCACCAGCAGCAAAATATTGGGATTGCTGAAAAGGCAGGCACAGAAGCTCACAGGGGAAAATATCTCCTGTCTCTGTATGCTACAGCACCCCCGTCTAACTCATTAAAAATTCCACAACATAGTGTTTGAACAAGGCTTGCTGCACAATACTATATAGGTCTCTGTGTGAGTGTATATGAGCAGCTTTTGCGTGACTTAGGAGGCCAAGAGTGGGGCAATTTATGCTTATATTGTGAAAGGGTTGGGGTAATGACACAATAGTCCTAGCCAGGACTTCTTGGCCCAGAGCTTTTGGTTTTTGGGAAAGGGGCATTGATTGGGTTGATGGCCTGGGTGACTGAGTGGTGGGAAGGCAGAGTGAATTGCAATGGGGATGGATGTGGTTGCACTTGGCTCTATGTGCTTTGACTGGACGCTGGAACAGCCTCTAGTAACTTTGATGCATGGCCATGAATTATATTATGCTTTGGCAGCTGCTTGCTTCCAGATTCATCTCAACAGTCATTGGGTTATTTATTTATTTGTTTCCACAATTTGTCAAAAGAGTTGCCATCTAAAATAAACAAATAAATAACAATATTTAAAACAGCAGATTTAGTTTTTTTTTTCAGATTCATGCAGATAAAAGCATTGTGGTAGTTTGAAAAGATGTTGCAGCCAAATTCTGATGGATTGCTTGATTTCTGATTGGGTGAAAAAAACAGTTTGCACTGCTATGTCCATGACAGTTTTCTCAGAGGAGCTCTTGTCTGGAAATCTGCCTGGATAATGCCTCATTCAAAGGTTGCCTGCAAGCTACAGCAACTCAGGTTGGTAAAGATAGAAGTGATGCCGAGGACCTTTTGTTCAACTCTGACACGGCTGTTCGGGACGCCTTTGTTCTGGGAGGAGAGGGCCATTCATGGCCCAGGGAACAAATTGAATCTGGTTGACAATTAATAGCCTTTTGGCATGTTTAATTAAGAGCATGCAGCCAGTGAGAGACGTGAGGGAGATAAACAGAGAAGAGTTGCAGAAAGCCAGACTGTGCTCACAAAAGCAGGACATCGGCCCGTCTGACTGATCGATTCCCGACCGTCTGCGGAGAGCAGGCTTCTCAAGAGCAGCATCTTTCAACAGGCTGAACATTTAGAGGGGAGAGATGTGAGCATGATAATGCACACAAGGCAAATGGGAGTGCGCAGATAGAGGCAAAAAAAAAAAGTTAGGCGAAGTTTGCTCTCTGAAAAAAGAAGTTCACTATGCAGATGCACCCAAAAATTTGGTAGAACAAGTTTTGTGAAAATGGCATTGAAGATGATTATTATTTGTGTTGATTGGCCCTTTACTGTATCTTAAATGGGTGGTTAATGTTACATAGATCTCTGGTATTAGGAGACAAAACATGTGTATCAGCAGGCTGGTTCAGCCTCAGGCATCTGTGACCTTCACAGTCCTGGATTCCCGTTATTGTAACGTGAACACAAAGCGGCAAACAGCCAAGAGAGAGAGGCAAAACGCCTGACAGCTTGTCTGATAGGCCAAACAATACCAGCCATGGTCAGGTGATGCTTTGGACAGATAGCCACACACACACACACACACACACACACACACACACACACACACACACACACACACACACACACACACACACACAGGCAAGTACTTACACCCTCTTCAATTAAAAAGAACCCTCCTCCAGAACTAACAATCACATCAGTCAGTGAGATGGTAGGAGTTGAAAGGAGATAAAAAAAAGACCAGTTCATGTGAGGATTGACTGATACTGTTCCTGTGTCTGCATTTACAGGAATTGTTCATACATATATACTGTGTATGTTCTGTCAGACAAATGCAAAAAATGACAGGAGCAGAAAAGGGAACTGAAGGAGTGTAACTCTTTCACACAAGAATTAGAAGATTGTGTGTGAACGTGCATGGGTGCGTGTGTTTGGATTCTGCAGATACTGTGTTCAGGAAGTAGCGATAGAGGATAAAGGCATGAGTCTGACAGACCAAGGGGGATCCTTTCATGCTGACGAGTTGTTGGGGAAATAAAAGAGTTTCTGTTGGCTAATTGGCCTGAGCTGGAGATGTGGTCATCTCTCGGGTGAAATTTCACACTTGTCTTATCTTCATGTCTTTTCTCCTACTCATAAGAACAGGCTATGTCACTCTGTGCGGATGGGCAGGACAGCTGGGCTCAATATTTCATCCTATTTTTCTTCGCAACATATACAGTAGTCTATTAAAGATGTGACATTGTACCCTATCATACACAATATGTCTCTGCAGTCTGTATTATTGGTCCTTTCTCCCCTCTTCTACCGTTTTTCTCCCTTCCTTTAACATAACAATCCACTTTGTGCATCACAATTTGTTGTCCCGTGAGGAAACTCAATTTCATTATGTGGCTGCAGCTGGAAACCGGCTTGAACCAAACGTCTAAATATTCTCATCATTGCAAACACATTGTATATACAGAAATGTGCCCCAGATTTGTTGAGGATCTTGGAATGAAAGTCAAGACTGACTTTTTGATGAATCAGAGTGGAATTCAGAGGATAATGGCAGTATTAATTGATTCTTGGGTCTGAAATAAATAGACTTTCAGTATCAGATAGACATATGCTCATTTGTGCCTTTTGTGAAATCCATGAGCCTCTCCACCTCTCCCATTCCTTCTTTGGATCAGTCCTGCAGGGGTTCTGAAAATGAAAGTTAATATCAGTTGATTGATAAGTGAACAGTGACATTCTAGATTCCATCGTCACTTTATTCGCGTCTAACACCATCGCTCTTCGACTCTTGGGAACATTTTGTTGAAAGTTTAGCATTTAGAGTCTTACAATGTTTCTGCAGAGAAATCATACCACAGTTATGTTTCAATGACATTAAATATCTCTCAGTGGATTCTTTTATTCTAATATGTTTCTGACAAAAGCAATAGAAAGCAACACATGCAACATGCATGCACGCATTCTTCAAAATATGAAATCTCATTAGGATTCAGAGAGACTTACCTGCTGTTGTCTGCACAATCAGACATGGCACTTCCAATATCTGCTGTCTGGAGAAATAAGAGCATCTGTCAAATAAAAACGATATACAGAAATATATATACTTTTTTGCAGATATAGAAAAGAATTAGAACAAAAGAAAGACAGGAGATAGGGAAAGAACCCCCCACTCCCCATCAAGTAAGCTTCACTCCTTCAGGTTTTTTTCTTCTTTTGGTGGACAAAGGCGGGGAGAAGAAAAGTTCAGTGGTGGAGTGCGGGAACAGCCTGGAGTCTCAGCAGTGGGGCTGCTGTAAGGTCAGCATCATTGGGGCTCCACCACTCTCTGTTCTCCTTGGTTGGGCCATCAGCAGGGGGGAACACTCATACTGCTGCATAACTGATGAAGAGGACATGCAGCGACGACGCCAGAGGTCAGGCAGCCGTGGGCCATCAGAAAGTGAACCTGGCCACTCCCCGCTGTGCCCTATAGCGAAGCGAACTCACATTTTTTGCCATCCTCCAATGTAATGCTCCACATTTCTGCCAATCCTCCAACACGTCTTAGAGTCATGCTTGAAGTTAGAGCCCAGGGGAAAGAGAGGGAAAGATAGAAGAAAAAAATATAATAGAATTGCTACACATCCATTCCTCAAGGGTACAGCTGTAGGAGGTCCTACTTGGGCTTCACATCAGCAGCTGCACACAACTAAAGCAACAAACACAGTCACAGTGCACCCTCATCATGGCTGAAAAAGATGGCTTTCATCTCAGTCTCATGCCCAGTCCTCATCCAGCCTCTGTATCAGACGTAATGCATTCCTGCTTTCACTGATGTGTCGTGTCTGCCATGCTGATCTGGTGCTCTGCCGGACAGAGGTATTTCTGCTTTCCGACTCCTGTATTTACCCACCTCTTCTTGCAGGACAGGGTGAGTGATCATTCTAGTCTTTCAAGGCCAAACAATTACATCCTCTCAATAAACATCCAAGATGGCAGCCATGGCAACAAAGCCAATGAAGACAGGCTCATGCCAGCTCCCTTTTGGTCTTGGTCTCTTTCTCTTTCTGTCTGTCCCGTTTTCTCTTCAGCAAATGGCTGCAGCTTCTCACTCTGAAGCAGGGAAGATGAGGAGAAAGACATGAAAGTGGCCCTAATGCACTCAAAGTAGAACAGAAAAATCAATGATAATACAAATCTGTACAATATGTTTTATATTTGTAAGATAGGAAGTAAAAATTTCATTCAGAAATGAAATTAAATGTTTGTTTTCTCAATAGTAAAAGATTACTGGACCTTAAGCTGGCCCAGATAAGTTCCAGTAATGATTTTAATGAAAACTAATGTAGAAAACTGGCAAAGAATAGAGAATCCCCTTATTATAACAAATGATGCATTGTGCCATTAAGGAATCTTTTGCAATTATGTGAAAATTTAGGAATATTAATTATGATAGATTTCTTTACAGGTTTGTCTCCCTTGTAGCTAAAACTTAGTTGATAAAATAAGTGCAGCTTGTTTTTGGTTTTTTTTGTTTTGTTTTACTTTTTTTTGTATTGAAAATTGTCTCTAATTGAATGACTCCCATTGTCGAGTCCAATGCTTTCCTCGTCTGTCATTTTCATTTGGTTGACAAATGAACATTTGTTTATTCTTTATGTTGTCAGGTTATCTGAAACACCCCTAAAAACATAACACTGATCTTACACCTAGCCATTGTAGAAAAATATCCAGTATATATAAATGATATGGCAAAAACAGAGTGCTGGCAGGGCAGGTACTGTAGGTAACATTGATTGTGGGAGCAGGGAGGCGTTGAGGAGTGAGAGGAGTTTCCCCAGGAGAATGCCTCCTTTTTTTCAGAGCAGTCTTGTGACCAGCATGCCAAGCAGAAATGTGAAGAGAAGCATTGACCATCTACTGGAAAGCATCACTATCCAGGATCAATGTCAGATTGATCCCAGACCTATGTATAATGTAGGCCAATGGGCCTCTTGTCTTGGTCTTTCCATGGCCCTTACGGAAAAAGAAAGTTAAAAGATACACAGAAAGCTCTGAGCACAAACTGAAAACATCACTTCTGGTGTGTTTTAAACATATGTGAAAGCCCGCATAGTGAAGGTTTGCATGTAAGCTGTTTAAACGTGGATGTGGTGCTTTTTTTTATAATTGGATTTGCTCTTTGTGTTTTCATATCACTCTAACACATCAGTTGCCAAAACATGGGATGGCTTCTGGTTTTGAGAAGACAGACCAAAGCGATTCTGTTGCTCCTCACAGTGGAGTAACAGAGTGGACACAGTGTGACTTCAATCCCTCCCTGTTAGAAGGGAAGCCCCATGCTGATTCTAATGAGCAGTATGCTAGAGAGGGCATCTTTTTAACCCAGCACAGGGACTCATAGAAGAGCCTCACTCCTCTTCAACAGATGCCAAGTGCAGCTGTCAACGGCACATTCTATTGTTGCTTACTTTCACTTTTCAAACTCTCTCTCTCGCCTCCTTTTCTCTCTCATCATTCTCAGTTTCTCTCTTATCCTCTGTCTGTACTATTTGTCTTGATAGTAGATGTGTCGTATTCTTTTATAAGATATGCTCAAACAATTTTAAAGGCTAGCTGGAGGTTGCAGCATGCTAAAGTGGATTCACTGTTAGTGTTTTCCCTAAATTAAAGGAGTAATATGACCGCATAAGAGCACGTAGACGTGGTGTGTGATATATTATTGCTAGTGCATTAAGAATTCATGGAGAACAAAACAAAATGAAAGCAAAACAAAAAAGTAAAACAAAGAGATTGAGCCAAGGTGCTTTTGCTTGAAGAATCGAACCAAAACTCTCTTTTTTAATCACCATACCTTCACACTTCTGCTGCTTTAAATGCATTTCTTAGAGACACGGTGAAAAACTTGAAACTTTTTTCTTTGACTCTCCTTTTAAATTATCTTCTCCATTTTCAGTAACTCCCCATCCTCCTCCTTCATTGTCTTTTTTTTCCAGTGTTCATCTCCATCTGTGTCTAATTGCATTTGTTTTTTTCTTCTTTTTTGTATATGTAATCTTGTGATTGCCTCATGCTTCAGCAAACCCCTCTTCCCTCCCTAAACACACCACCAGTCCATTTGTGCCTGGCTCTGGTCAGGTTGGTTTTCTGGGCTGCCCTGGAGGAAATATCAGATGACCTGGCACTCCACAGTGAAACCCAGGTCATCGGGGAGGACTCCTCTCACTGCATCCTTCCTTTGGCTCCCCTCTCATCCACTTCCTGCTTTCAAGTGCGGAGCAAGGTCAACGCTTTGAGAATGCATTCCCCAGACTTCACCAGGAGGCAGACTGGAGGCGCTGTGGTCTGTTCTCTCACCAGACTTCACTCCATCTATTCTTTCACATCTTCCTCCTCTCTCATATTCATTTCATTAGCTCAGGCTTTTACTGCAATCAATACTGTTGCTAAAGTTAGTTTTTCTCATACAGCTATTCATTAAGTGCATTTTCATTAGTGTCACTGGAGCACCAGTATAACTGGAATAATACTGTAATGGACAAACATATGCTGGAATTGTTGATTTTTTTTTTCTTTTCGTTGTGTGAGTGTTTGTCCACAGTTACGCTTTTGGCTGACCTCAAGAAGACCAAATCATTGATCTATTTTTACATACTTTCTAGTAGATTGGGATTTAAAATCCACAATGACATTGTCCGACAGTAATCTAACTGTGGGTGTTTCTAATGTAGTAGGACACATACAACGATGCAGCTTTGTGTTATCCTTGCTGCTTATTTTCTGTCAGCTCAAATGCACAAATTACAGAAGAAGAGCAGAGATGTTATGGATGGTGTTTAGAGACAGATGTCTGATCTGTCCTGAGATAATGCCAAAAGACTCTTATCTCTCCTTCTAATGGCACAGCGACAGTTGTTTCAAGTGATCAGACCTGTCATCCAAAAGTGGTGAGCAACACTGCTTCTCTCAACACCTCTCTTTTCTCTCATAAATCTGAGTTGGTGAGAGGAAGAATCAGAAGAGTACATCAAAACAATTGATCGTCTGATCATCCAGGGACAGTGAATCTACAATAGAAGATGTCCATCATACAATAGTGTCAAGTTTGATTATTGCGGAATGTGAACTTGCACAGGTTTTAGGAAATCTATCAGTTCAGGCCAACAGTTTCTGCTGGGGGGAAGTATAGTGTTGATTATTCTGAAAGTTGACTGCTACTGCTCCCATATCTCCCTGTCTTCATGCAAAGACATAAAATGGGATGAATATGTTAGTGTCATTTCTGATTTCAAATAGGTAGACTTTTCGAGAGATGATTCTCGCTAGAGAAAATGTTGTACCTTCAGAATGGAAATATCATTTGAAAAGCGAGACAGTGAAAGCCAGTCATCTCAAAATGAAAATTTTCTCATGGTAGCTTTCCTTTTCACCTCAGCGGTTATGGGGGAAGGGAAGAAAAGACATAAGCGAGATAGGTGAGGGCATGTGGAGGCTATGAGAAGAGGGGACCAAAGAGGAAACACATTGATGAGTACAGGAGTGACAGCCCCTGAAGAGCATGTTAATAATGTGCCATGCGCAGACAGGTAACCAGTAATCATACCTTGTGATTGTAACATGGTAGACAGAAAAACACAAACGCTCTTGCCTCTCTCCATCAGCCCTGAAACTGATCCGTCATGTTTCGTTGCATCCCTCTCTGCTAACAGTGTGTTGCAGCTTTTTCTGAGACAAAAGAAACAAATTAGATGGTGAGGTTACAACAAATGGCTACGAGATCTTTTTCTTTTTTTGTTTTAATGCGGAACCTTCAGTGTCTAACCTTCAGTTAGAGAAGGTGTTGCTCATACTTGCTTTCCTCTTCACCGCTAGCTTATGCTGATTACTGTTTATTTAGATCAGGCTTGAATGGGAGTTTGTCTTAATGTGAATTCTGCACAACAGAGCACTTACCAGTACAGCATATTTCAGAACATCTGGAGATAAAACCCTAGCTAGGATCATGTCAGTGGGGAGGATGATGCATAACTGAGTGAAGTGCAAAAACCTTGCATGAGGTGGATGATGACTTTAAGGGAGAGAGATGTAGGAGCTCTGTGGTCTGGGAGCCTCTTCTTCTGAATATTTTCCCAGTTACAGAGAGCAGGCCAGAGGCAGTGAGGTCAGCAGATAGAGTCCAGAGCCCGTTGACGGCAGCTGGTTTGACTTTGATGCACCATCAGCGTTCAGAACACAGATTACGCATTTCCCCCTCCCCTCCACTAGCACTAACCCTCAAGCGTGTTTGCTCAACCCGAACGCGTGCTAGCCTCCCATAATGCCGCCCATGCAAACTTTGTCTCCTTGCAGCTGTTTAATGACTGCACGTCTGTTTTTGTTTGTTTCCTCACCATATAATTATTGCACCTTTATGGCTGGTCGGGGGTTGGAATAATCCCTGGCATCTGTTCAGAGAGGGAGGGGGAGCAAAGAGCCAGAGGTACAGGCACCCTTTTTTTCTTGTTTTGTTTAAATTTTTCTAAATACGAGACCATGTGGCCCTCTATTTCATCCTTCTCCACTGAGGGAGAGCCTGTGTCTGGATTTTAAAAGCAAGAGTGATGTAAAGGCTGTGTGCTAACAGTCACCGAGGTCACAGAAGGAGCTGCTTGCTGCCATTTATCTCTTTCAGAATCAACTCAGAACAGTAGGGATTAATTTAATCATTCAGAATTTTGTTACATGAAGAAAATTAATCATCTCATCTCTTTCAACATTGTACCTTCTATGTTTTCATTTTTGTAATGCAGTCAACAAACTTCAGGATGATGACTACTGATATACTTTTAATTTTCCTAGTTTTTGTCGGTTTTATAACAGATTTCTTTAAAGCAGAAGAGCATCCCTGAACTCATCGTGTCAGCCTAATCCCCTTTTTATCTTTTTCTTAATTCAAGACTCCATCTTGGCTTTAGTGCCTCCGGTCGTTATGGCAGAAGAACAGGAAGTTAATCAACACAGCATTATCTCCCAGCCTGCACCTGGAGGCAGTGGTGCCAGTCATGCTACCATCCCCTTCCTTTTGGGACCCCTGCCAGCCTGGGAACCCCTCTAACTGCAACTCCCTGCAGCATCCCTGTGGGCTATCGCCAGTATGCTGTGTCTGTGCCAGGTCACACTTGTGACACAGGCTCGATGAGCCAGTGGGAGCCTTCTCGCAATGGTGCAGAAGTAAAGAAATGGAGGAAAGAAAAAATCTTTCGACAACTAAAAATCAATTAGCTCATTTTTTGTGATTGCTTTCACTTTCTCTAAAATCTCACTTGGCATACATATATATGTATATATACTTTTTTCTACAAAGTGTGCATAAGAGATGGATATAGTCATAACATCTTTTACTAAGTATGTCTGGGAACCTCACGTGGGCCATTGGATTGTTGCCATCTTGGCCTTTGTTGTGAAAATAATGTGTAAGGAACTGATTGGACAAAGGTCCCTGTGTGTGTTACATTAGATAGAGGTCACAGCATTCACCTGTTACTAGAAGCAGCCTCATCTATAATACTGTTTTTAATACAGCTTAATCATTCAAGTTGCATGTGAATACAACTATTTCTTCTGTACAAAGTGGATTTTAACATGGGTGATTGTTGTCTTTGGAGATTGCCGTTTGAAGGGATGCAGCAGGCTTTGGTTTTAAGGTTGAGGTTGATTTTTTTTCTTTTTAAATTTAATTTAAGCAATGACTACTTCCTGAGACCTTAATGTAATGTCTTTGTAATGCTTTGGTCCAATTTATGACAAAGATGCACAACAACTAATCCTTTTTCAACCATGTCGTTGCAGCTCTTTTCTAAAAAAAAGACCATGTCTTTTTAATGGCATGGAGTCAGACACAGCCCACTTCCCATCCCTCTTTCACAGGATATGCTTCTTTGAAAAATCTCACTACCGATGTACAGCAAATGCAGAATGCTTTGACGTTGGGTAAATATAAACATAGGGAGGGTGAATATTTCTCCTCTGACCCGGGTCTCTGGTATTGCAGTTCCCTGTACATTTGAACAGCTCGATGAAAGACATATTTTCAGACTTATGCAGCCCCAAATGAAATGCCAGGATTATGTTATGTCAGGGTTTTTGATTTTGTGGTCACTGGAGCCAATCAAACACGCCCTTAGGGAAAGGATTTTATTTTTTTCCCCCTCATGTGTCCTGTTTAAGCCTCAAAAAATAAACTAGACTATTATTATTGACATTCAAATATGTAGAGAGACCTGTGGAAAATACTTTGACAATAATTTTGTAAAAAATGGTATTGAGTGTGTTCTCATGTCTTTCTGGCCATAAGTATAGTCTACTGAATGTTCTTGTTAAGAGTGAATTGCTGTCTGTCGCTGGTAATCATTAGGATGTCCACCAGTATCCAAAGTCTTTTATTTCTGCCCATTTGTTTGTTGAGAAAATAGATGGGTACGGTCTAGCTTCTTTCCGTTTAACACTCAGACAGATGCAGCAGGCTGGGTGAGCTTGGGAAACATGAAAGTGTTTGAAGTATCTCTATTTATGCCAGTGGCAGTTAGTTTTTTTTGGGGGGGGGGGTTTCTTCATCTAATTTCAGTATTTCAGTTTCTATAGCATCGCCTTGTGAATAACTGACTCCAAAGGACTTATAACCTTTTCTAAGGAAGCAATACACACACATGCCAATATTGGGTGACTAGCGTGAAATAATTACTCAAAGGTTAAAGAGTGGATTGATCCATAAGGGAGTGTCAAGGGCAGATCAAAGGGATTTGGGGGAGGATCGGACCTAAAATGTTAAAAGCTACTCGTTCTCAAACAGAGAGACATCAATCTTCCTGAGAGCACCTTGATGTTCTCAGATGGGAACTTGATCAAAGCTTTCATAACAAAGATGGTCTCAGAAGATGATCTGACCTCAGCTGCATCCCACTTCTGTCTTTCATTTTACTTCTACCAGGGTGCGTTTACCTGCCTGAGATCCCCAGCACTGGCCCTGTTTCCATCTTCCCTGTGTTTGTGCTGCTGGTTAGACTGTCTGAATATCAATGAATCAGTCTCACAAATGTATTACAAACACAAGAGAACAGTGATTAAAGATGACATATCTAAGCCTCAACCCTTTCCTCTCCCCTCTCCTCTCTTTTTCACAGGAGATCGCAGCTTACTTGATAACATTTGAAAAGCATGAAGAATGGCTAACGACATCCCCTAAAACAAGGTAAGGCAATTACCTTCTTGTCCTATTTTTAAACATGTGTTTATTTAAGATTTATGGCCTTTTTAAGTATTACATATAAGGAGAAAAAAATGGTCAAATCTGGTGATACATTGTTACATTTTTTTCCTAATAATTTCCCCCATCTCTCTCAAGTTCAGGGTGGGTAAAAGAAAAGTTCTAAATGTTGCAGATACACCCCCTGCAGAGTATCAATTTTACTGGTAACTGCTTTTTTTGGATGCTAGTTAACATAAGCTGCACCAGCACATCATCTGCTCCGAATCATGGGTTAATGGGTCGCTATTTGCCCACATATTCAACACTCAATAGTCGAGGTGAGACATTACACCCACATAAGAAATGAAATGCCAAGGGCTGTTGTGGTATTTGGAGAAGAGTTGAGGTTCCAGCTTTGCAATTAATGCATTTGTCAATTTATGCATATATGTATAGATGACAAACATGTCCTTCTTGGCTGTTTGTCTAGTTTTACCTCAAGTAAATTAATGTCAGCAGATTATTCAGCATACGGTGATGATAAATAATGCTTGTGACTTTGTGATAATGTTCCATGATATTTGATAGCACTCGACAGCTTCAGTATTCACATCCTTGGCCTTTCTTGGACTGTCTCAAACATTGCTGTCTCACCGTCAGACAGCCCATGCTTCTTCACTACAGCAAACACAGCCTGTTCTCACAGCCCGTCTTTTCTTAAAATTTACAAGTTTATACATTTGGAAAAAAGCCCTTTTCTTCATTTTCTGTGAGCTGGGATTGCTATGTTGGCATTATTTACAGCCCTCACCGATGTGTAAATGGACCCTGGGCTTACTGACATAGAAGCTATTTCTTGCCCTGTCCTTTTTCTCTTCCTCTGAGGCATTGATAATAATTCTGCATAAAGACACTGCTAATTAGAAAATGTCCTCTGGTGTAATTACAGTCTGAAAGAGCTTTGTGCTTCTTTCCCTTTTTTTAATGTTTTTCCTTTTTTGTTTGTTTTTCTTAATGCCCTTTCCTTCTCAACCTCCTGCTCTTCAACTCTTTAGTTTTGAATCCAATGCTAAGCTTAGGCAACCATTAAATGTAGGCTGTGCTATTTGAATTTGAGTCTGACCTTCATTACTCTCTCCAGGATACATGTACTATCTTGTTGTAGTCCGATAAATGAGCTTAAGGGATGCATTTAAAAGAGAGCTAAAGACAACAGACAGCCCTCTCTTAGACAAGTGCTAGTAGTACTGTGACACTTGTCAGAACCGGAGTATTATGGATGTTACAAATCCTGACATTCTCTGCCACAAGACAGCCTTAAAATGTGTGAGACGTGAGAGATTTTTGATCCAGTGACTTTCTAGTCAAATAGTGTCTCAGGATGCTCCTGGCTACAGCCTGTCACCACTGCTAGCCTGCTATGCAGTGGTCAACTCCCAGCTGGCTAATGTAGCTCACGTCTCAGTACAAGTGTTGATATCTCAGATGTGTCACCAGGGAGAATCTCCAAGAGTGCCCCTCCAGACACAATAAAACACCTGACAACACAGCAGCACATCACATGTTATAACAGAGCCTTCAATGTAGGACAAGAGATTTGTGTGTGTGTGTGTGTGTGTGTGTGTGTGTGTGTGTGTGTGTGTGTGTTTGCTGTATATATCTGTTTCCAAACTGTAGAGTCCAGGAGAAAGGTTGTGAAGTGTTTGTATTTTTCCAGATGTCAGTGAAAGGAAAGGGCATAGTGATGGATGTCGAGGCCAGGAAAGGTTGGAAGGAGGTGAAAAGATGTGGCACATGTGTATATGTGTGTGCGTGATTGATGGGAGGTGATTGATGGCTGGCCTCTGCATGAAAAGCCTTCAGTTCAAGGTCACATGTAAGAGGTCATACATGGGACACCTGTGGCTAAGTGCTGCCTCACCATTTGTCATTGTACATTTAAAGGTGCACACAGGCAGGATGGTGTGGTGGACCTTTGTGGATGTGTGTGTCTCACTGTGGATGTGCTGTTTGCATGTCTGTGGGTTGACCCCTGTAGGGAGAAGGCTAAGAAGGCTAATTCTCCCCCAGCCAGCACCTCTAGACTGGGTCAGCGGGGTGTGATGGGAGGCAGAGATAACCAGCAGGGTCATACATGGAGGGGCACACCACTGTGTGGCAGCCCTGCATGCATGTAACAACCCTGACACATGCAGGTCATAAACATGGGAGTGGGCCACAGCTAGAGCTCAAGGAGCTGATGCCAGCTGTTTGACCAAGGTGACATGCAACACAGGACATGCCCAGAATAAGGATGGCATCCTGTCAAAACAAAGAACAGAAGATAAAGTGGACCAACTGAAAGCTCACACAGGTGTATTTCATGAGTTTCATGCTGATGCACATAAGCAAAGCTCATGCAGTAACAGCGCAGCCAGTGCTCTTTTTTTGTTATGGTCTGTTTCTGTTTGTTTATCATTTCAAAATCTGAAGCATGCCAGGGGAGAGTGGTGGAATGCTGAGTGATTGATGTGCTTAGCTCTAGTAATACACATTCCCTTTCAGATAGGAAGTGCAACATTGCTTAAAATCAATACCAGTGTTCTCCCACTGACTGCTCAGACAGCACTACAGCTAATTCAGGCCGCACCTGTCAGAGCCAGGGAAATCTTTCCCTACTCGGGCCTTACACTTTAATTTACACCCACAGCCTTGCTGGCTTCCATTTCCATTAAAGGGAGAGCCTGGCATTATGGCTCTAATGAAGGCCACAGCCAGACTGTGATTTAAGATGGCCGTTACCTTGCACCTCCGATCCGCGGGAGGGAACCCACTTAAAGGCACAATTAGGATTTTCCTCTACCGCAGCTTTCTAGATAGCCATACTCATTCTTTCTGTTTGCCTCTTTAAAGATGTGTCCATATTGCTTCAGCTGATGGGATCTGAGGGTACCTTTGGGAGAGGCATGAAAACAGAAAGGAGGCAAAGAAATGTGCTTTCAAATCTAGACATTAACATTTGATTTGACCTCATCATGGGCGAAACATTGTGCTCCTGTTGAGAGCAGACCTTCATTGTCCATCATAAATGACACAAATGTCCCCTTGTGGGGCGTTTTCCAAAGTCTTTGAATGCTGACAGATGGAGTAACTGTTGACTGAATGGTGTCACAGATTGGTCAGCCCAAAGACCTAATGGACACCTGTGTGTCGTATAGCTGTAGCTCATTATACTGAGCATCCCACAACCATCATATGGTTTCATGGTGGAGCAGTTGCACATTAGTGTGTCTTGTCTCCACTGTTTGTTTAATGGGACTGATTAACTGTAACCTCTTAAACCACATCAGAGAGATCCTTTCAGCTGTGGGATTGTTATAAGTATGTGTGTCTGTTTATATAATCTATGTGCTAAATAAAGATATGCAATGAATGTGTTGTAAATGTTGGAAAGCAGTGGTGGTCGGATGTGTCAGCTATGCGCTTTGATTTGTATGCAAGCCAGGAATGCATAAATTAACGCACATGCTTGCTGTGCAAGTCCACAGAACTCAGCCTTTCTCTCACACACACGCAATACACATTTTATATTGAAACTATCAAACAATAAGCTCCAGTCCTTGGAGAGCCAGGCAATGACACTGAACCTCGCCGCCCCCATGTCCCAGCACAATAGCCCTCTCTCCTCCCACATCCACGGCAACAGCAACAGCGGCAGCAACAGCGGCAGCAGTGCTCCAAAATGAAACCAAGTCCCTTTAGACAGCTTCCAAAGACAATGCTTTTATTAAAACCTACAGCAGTGGCACCACCCCAGAGGCACGCGTACACCGACAACAGAGTGGCGCAGAAGTGAGAGGCAGTCTGAAATCTACTAATGACTGTATGTTTGCGATTGTGTATGGTGCCTGTGAGTTTGCGGATAACTTATATGTGTGTGTGTGTGTGTTTTTTAAATAATGGGGTTTGTGCTTACGCAACTGTACACATTTATAAATGCACTTGTGTGTGCACATACAGAGAGCTTGAGAGGCAGTGGCTCTGCATTTCAAATCCACATTGTGCATGAACATATGGAGGCACTTATGAATGTATACAGATGGTCCATGTGTGTGTTTTGAATTAAAATCAGTCTACTTGTGTATTCTATCTATACTATCTTTTTGGGTTTTTTTTTTTGTAAATCAGAGAGCAATGGTACCGGAGTTAGTCTGCCACTGTGAATAAAACCTCCCCCAAGCCTTATGTGTAAACTGTGTTTCTGTCACCAAGTCTGGCAAATGGTGTGAAGAAGTGCTGGACTCTGTGCATGTGTGTCTATACATGGGAGTGTGTGGGGGTGCCGAAGCGACGTTTAAGTTGCGCCTGAGAGGGGTGTCTGATAGTGTTTGGTCCTAATGCCTTGTGGCACTTGCTTGCTGGCAGAGTTTCAGAGGAGAGGGGAAAAGGACAGGAGCAGCAGGAGAGAGGGAAACGGCGAGGGGACAGCATGAGAGAAGAGGGATATAAACAAAAACAAAGGCAAGAGGGATGAAGTGGTATTTGATTAAACCACAGTGAATTCAGAAGACCAAAAAAGAAAAAAAATCTTGCAGCACTGACCCAAGATGAAGTTTAAATAAAGAAAAAAAATACATCATGCCAAGTAAATGTGGCATGTTTGGTAAAGTATTCATGATATTGTTTCCTTACTTGTCCTTCTTCTTTTCTGTTGTTTTTATCCCATGTAAAACTTTAGTTTGTTGAATAGGAACATTTGGTTACCCCATTGTGTCAGTTTCCTGAAGGACACTGAACCCTGCTGCTTCCGCCCAGTCGACAGCCGTGACAAGGACAGCTATGCCCACCTGGGGCCATGTGGGCTGGGTGGAAAAAAGCACACCAACAAAAGCAGGGAGGACAAGAGTGAGGTGAAGCCAGGCGGCACAACGTAAGAGTGAATGAAAGAGAAAATGAAAAATGGCCATTGAAGGCAGATGGAATTTGATTGAGCGGGAGCAGTTTAGAAAATGGAAACATGTCGATAAGAGAAGTGAACAGACAAGATGGAGATGGGAAGGATGGTGATGGATAAGATGAGGAGGAGAGGGAGCGAGGGGGGAACAGATTTACGCAAATAGACAAAAGTGCAAGAGAGAGATGGAATGGAGGGGGATTGAGCTGACATATAAGAGAGAGGGGAAAAAAGAGAAAAATAGAGTGGGTAAACAGCAGATAGTGGAGGAGGGAGGTGAGCAATGGATTCAACTGACAGATAGAGAAAAGTCCTGTGGTTTGGGGCATGGGAGGGAGAATGCAAACGGTCAATAGATTACAGCTAGTGCTGTGCCAACTCCAAGGGCCTCAGACTGCAAGCCAACTTAATAGTGCTTCATGTTTGTCTGTCCTCTAAAGTAATGCCCAATCTGAGTCCAGGGAAGAAGCCTGAGCCTGAGGCTAGTAGAAATGGACAGGGGACTAGATATATGTTAGTTCGCATCCCAGCTGCTGTATATTACACTGGCCAGCTTGCCCACTAGAGACCATTCAATAGAACATTGAACATTATCTAGCTTTATCGCCTTTATCCCCTCTACACTGAAAGTGAATGCTGCCAAAGGCCAAGACAGGCAGGATCAGACCAACAAATTAATGCTTTTTATGATGTGTTCTTTTTGGATGACTACTGGCACTGAAGTGTCAGGCTCTGTTAAAGATATCCAAGCCAGGCTATCCAAGTTCAGAGATATTGTGCAATACAGAAAAGTAGCATAAAAAAAATAAGGATGCTGATAGTCATGCTCAGTACACCAGCTCAGAGAAAGAGGTGGAGGTTGAGGGAGGAATGCAGCCAATAGCTGGCCACAGGAGAGAAGAGATAAATAAATAGAAGAGGAAGTTGATGTCAAGCAGGTGTTCAAGGAGAAAGTGTCAGCCAAGCGGGCTGAGATGGCGAGAAGTGCTGCCTCTGCAGCCTGATAATAAAGACTTAATTCAATTAGCGCTTCTGCACCGGTGAGCAGCATGCAGGCTGGCTGTCATGGAGCAGGCCATAGACGCAGCTGAGCTCACCCTCCGCCACCGAGACACACAGACGACCGGCCCTGCTCTTCACCATGCTCTCCCTATCCCCCAAGCTCTTTCTTACTCACACAAAGTAGATCCAACGTACTATTCACACCTGAGTCACTGAGCAGTCCAGACATTAAACTATGCCTACACCTCTCCTACACACATCATGACACTCACAACACTCAAAGACAGTCTTACTCTCATTCCTATATATCATCCCTCTCAATGTACTAAGCTCTCCCCAGTTTCTCTCCCGTTTCTTCTTGATTTTCTATTTTCAGACACCCCTTTTCGCCACCCCCTCTTGAACTATTCTCTACCACCTCATCAAAGTGTTCTGCTGCTGCCAAATTGCTGTATGTTGGCCAGCATGATAAGGATTGTGACTGTGCATCCCTATTTTCAGCTCATGCATCCCTGGTGCCCAGTAGGGTGCTGTCCTGTAGGCATATGGTGTAACGGATAGCTGATCCTGGGCCTTTAGGAAGTCCTTGGGGACATTTTAGTTAAAAGCAGGTTCCCCTCCCACACAGTGCACTATGCCATTCTGTGAAATGTGCTTTACCTCATTGAGCTTTGGGTGTGGTCAGGCAGCAACTGTTCCTAACTGGGAGCATCACGATCCCATGGGGGTCCAGCAGCGCTGCTGTATCGAAGAGAACACTGTGAGATTTTAAAAAGTCCCACACATACAGAAAGGTGGGGCAAGGAACACCAGCAAGTGGCAGAAGAACAAGAAGAGGCGGAGGTGGAGGAGGAAGAAAAAAACAGGACAGGACACACAGTTTCAGTGATATTGTTTGCTGTTATGTAAAGAGAAGGAGAAAATAGGTCCTGGATGGCTGCCAGGGAGCTGGGTGACTAACCGGCAAAGAACAGGCACGACATAAGTGTGCAAAAACTCACACGCTGACAGACACACACACACTGGCACGCATTCTGTCCCATTTCTTCACCCCAACTGAGCTTCCCAGTACAGGAAGTACAGCGGATGATAAGTTGCCATGTGGCACCATTAAATGTGTAAAAACGTCAAATGGCAGGACTGACCCTTTGCAGTTCTCGTCATTAAGCAACAGAGAAAGTGCAGCAACCTGGCTTGCTGTGCACCTTCTGCATTAAGGCCACTCATACAGAGAGCATTCAGGTTCATAGCCTCCTCATTTGGTTGGCCTTTGCCCTTCATCCAACTGGCTGACTACCACTGTTTGTTTTCATCATTTCCTTTTAGCTTATTTGATGCTTTTGCTTTCTTTTTTTCTTTTTTTTTCCTTGTTACGCAAGCACCTAGAGAGCTGATCCTTAGAGTACTGACAGACACACCATGAAACACTCGGGATAGTTCTTACTTGTCTTAATCTGAAGGATAGACTGTTGATTTTGATGAAATATCATCATCATTATATATTTATTAGATAGATGCCTCAGGCTCCCTCACCTCCGCCCACTTCCTCAGTGAGTACTTCACTCAAGGTAAAACCCACACTACTCTAACTGCTTCATTAAAGATGGGAGAGGATGGAGCAGTTTGAATGTGCAGGACAGCCAAGTATTAATTTTTCATTAGTGAATTAATCATTTCAACTATAAGACAATTGATAAATCATTCAGATCTTTATTTTTCTTTTTTCTTTTTGTTATGCACATTTAAAAAGAGCGAACTGCGTATGGGAGGTGAGAACCATTGCAGATTAGATTAATTTAAATCCATGTCTTCTACAAAATGAGGAAAGAAAAATAGTTTTAACATTACCAGAATTGTTTTTAAACACCTGCACAATTAAATGTGTTTGAAGGAGACAGTTTCCACAATAATACAGTTCTTGACAATATAGTATGATTTATTTTGTTCCTATAGTCTTTCTCTACTTATTGTAATGGCGACCATAATTCATATCCTGAAATGTTTATTCTGCAGCTTGAATGATAGAACCCTGAGAGAAGAGAAGAAATAAGAAGATAAATCTTCATTCTTTTCATTCTTCACTTTCCACATCATAAGGCAACCTCCATATGTATATATACTGCTTTTATACAGTGTATACACACACGTACACACACACACAGACAGACACGTATGCGTTTACATTGTATATGATTGAAGTTTGTGCCTATAAGTGTATGTGTGCATGCGCTGTGGGGAAATATCACATTTATTTACCATAATTTACATTTTTCATCATTCTGCAAGGTCAATTATCCTTGTAATTTCTGTTTACTAAAACTTGGAGCTGAGGAGAGTTATAGAGACAGGTCAGCTTGTAAATTAGCCTCTCTGTCTAATCAAGCCTCTAACGGAATAATGCACGAAGAACCACAGTGGAGGATGGCGTCTCTCCGTGTTTTCTGTGTTCATTATTTTGCATTTGGTTTGGCTGTAGTTTCACAGCAGGATAATAACAATAGTTGAAAGGCAAGAAATGTGCCAGTGAGCACAGGTTTAAACTCCTTCACTTCATCACTGCTCACTGCTTTACTGCGCTTTATGTCACCAGACAATGATACAGTGACAGCCAAGCATCAAAATGTGCAGCACCAGCACCTAATGTGCACCCTGGTTTTGTGTCTGAAGGAGAGAAAGAACGTAGGAGACAGACATATTGACACAGTGAAGGATGAAAAGACAGAAAGCCAGACAGACAGGGAAATAGAGGGATGCTGTAATGGTTGGCATGACTCTATTCCGACTCAGACCTCCTGACAGTAGCAGCACTGTTCAGACAAAACACAGCCAGCTACCAGTCACTGACTCCGCTCTCCATCATTCTTCTGAGGCCTGTGGAGTTGAGTTGTGTTCAGCAAAATGATGATTAGCATATCCCGTTGATCTGATGCAGTTGATGCAGCCGATGACTTTGGCTGCCATAGTCCCAAAACATTCATATTAGTTTGGTGGGTGCAAATTGTATGTAGAACTGTCTGAATACTTGTTGGATGGACACAGGTAACCCTACCTATAGGCCCCAGTCTCCAGTCACCTTGGACACGATGAAACAGGGTTAGAACAAAAACGGATGAATAGCAGAATTGTAAATTTAATTTTTAAATACAGAAAAAAAAAAATTTGAACCCCCTTTTTAGCCAATGCATTATTTTCCAGAACTGAATTGTGTTTGCACTGAATTGAAAGACACTGCACACAAAGTCTTACAGAAAGTAGTAAATCCCCCTACTCCCCCCTTTTTTTGACATTTTACATAGCTTCTTTTTATCACAAATATTTTACTTACCTGTTGCCAAATAATGCATTTAGAGCTTTGATATCCCACCAGAAAGAATTACACAATTCTTCCACTTGTTTGCTGCCTGTGATGGAAAAGTTGTTTTCAGTCCCTCTGTGAGTTCATTATAAGTACACTCAGTTCAGACCAGTATTGTCTCTGTGCAGTTTGGGTTTACAACTGTCTTACACAGTTGAAAATGTTATTTTGAGAATAACTGTATGTTACTTTGTCTGAAGATTAGCCAACTCTAATTTTGGTAAAACTACTGTACTTGTGACTCTCTGTCGCCATCAAAATGTGAGATTATGTTTTGACCCTTTTGCATGCAAAGAATAATTAAAAATCCACTATCTGGAGCCATATTGCAAAGTCTGTATTTTAGAGTGATAACATACTATTTCAGTCTTACTCAGATATTGTAGTCATCTAGTTGTTAAAATATATTTATAGACATACTTTTTTCCCCCTGCATTTTTAATGATCCACAGTCTTAAAATGTGATGACACAGGAACTACAAAAGGACCATATGTTTAAAAAAAATAATAATTCAATTGAGTTGTATATAATTAGGTATGTATTGGTCCTGTTTTTGAATTGGATTTAAATAGTTAGCAAATAATTATATTTTATTCATTTTTTACACAACTTAATTTGAAAACCTTTGAGCTCTGATGTTTAATAGCCCACCAGCAGGCCACCTGATCATTTTCTCTGTTTCAGTACAGTGCTGTTTTGACCTCAGTGCTGTTTTGTTGTACCACCCACCCATATTAACAATCTCATGGAGATTCTCCACTGTGTTGGGTAATAGTATATTAAACCTATTTTAAGGAAACAAAGACAGGGATTCGCCTTCTCCTCCCACCACCATCACAATCCATAATCACCTAAGGCGGTTTAAGAGTTGAAGGAGTGGAATGGAGAGCTAGAAATGACAAGAAGATGGAAAGGCAAAGGCGAAGTGAGATAAAAGTGAAATGTAATGGAGAGAGAGTACCACCTACCGTTCTGGGGTCCTCTGGCAGATGAGTCTTATTGAAGGGAAGGCAGGGAGGTCTGTTTTCAGCCAAAGCCAGCTCTCTCTTTCTTCTGTCTCCCTGCAGAAGTGAATCTGGGGTGACTGCACCCACAATTAGGGCATGAGAGGATTAGTGGTGAGTGGGACGGTGGTTGGGGGCTGTTTTTTGTTTGTGTTCTTAGAATTCTTCACTTTGCATTGTGGCCGTGGATCTGCAATATTTTTTTTTTCTTTTTTTTCAATCCTATGTTTTCAAAAATAAAAACATCACAACCAACATAAAAAGCGAATGTGCACAAGGAAAGGAGGGCAGAATAAGAAACCCAGCATGTGCTATGCCCTGTATGTGTTTGCAGTCTTACACTTGCCTTTCTCCTACTTTCCCTGTCACCATGTGACACATCTTGGGAGCCTCTTTATTTTTTCTTCCCTTGTTAATGCCTTTAGATGTCAAATCCCCAGCATCTCCCAAAATGTCTGAAAGTCACCCATCTGTGCTTTTATTCCAATTGCATTCCATTTTAATGCTGACAAACATAGAGCTCACAGGGGGGAGACAAAGCATTTGGATTATTATGGGTTTAAAGCACTTAAAAGCTTTTGGTCATCCTGACATTAGGAGATGCAAGGGTCCAGGAGAGCAGGGAAGCATTATGTTCTGCTTGCCAGGTCCCAGATGTGTTTGCTTGAGTGTTTACGAGTGTGTATGTGTCAGCTGTATTCTGCATGCACATATAACACTGTGCCAGTCCAGTCTCACAGGAAAACATTGGAACAGCACATCTGTATAAAACGTACAAAATATAGTGTTGCAAGGAAGTAGTAGGAATTGTGATATTGTAATATTTTACTTTGCACGTAGGTTTGGATAGGAAATCATTCATATGATGTAATGCTAATCTATAACCGTGAATTTATTAATATATGAGAAAAATATTTATTTATTTTGTATGGCTTACTTCAACCAACCACAACCGATAGTGAGGTTAAAAATTCAGAACTCCTTTGACAATATTGTGTCAGACAGGCTTTAGTTTCTGGTTCTCTGCCATGACTATCTGCAGTGCAGTGACACCCTCTAACCTTTCAGTGCCTTATGTTTTTGAAATAATGGCACAGAATGTAGACATGTTACATTTTTTAGGCATTAAATGGATGCATGTCACTTTGCTGAGCCTTGAAAATTCAGCAATCTTAAGATATTTAAGTATGCAACTTGATTTCATGTCATGAAAAATATAAGAATGGTATATTGTAACAGGTAGACACTTATGTAATGATTTCTGAAGCCTAGAGATGTAGTAATTTCATGATGAATGAGCATTATTGTGAAACTGTTTTGCTGTGAATCAACATAGCTTTGGCACATTCTCAAGTGAAACTGTTATAAACACATGTGCAAGATTGTCTTTCCTCTAAGAGTGTGGTGCCTTACCTTTAGCACTTTAGTGTGGATGATGGTAAACTGTATTAGCTCACAACTTTGCAACAGTCAGATTCTGTATCATAGCATCTTAGACCAAGTCTTTAGAGCTCTCTCCCTCAGGTCACACATGGAATTTAAGAGCTTTTCTGAGGCAAAGAGGTGTGACTCGCCCTGAGACTCCCCTCTTGCTCTTTCTCTGCATCTGTGTCTGCCTCTCTTACTTATTTCTCCTCATTTTATTTCCCCCTGCTTTGCTGCTCCACTCCAGAGTCATAGAGCGTACGCTCAGCAGTAAACCAATTTCATTTAGTATGTTTTCACATTTTTATCCAATTATGGGATGCTCAGAGGTTTCAAAAGCCACATGACACTTTTATTGGGGCCTAATTAAGGATCTCTGATTCAATCCATGTAATTTAATAGAGATCAGTCATGATTGTGAAGCTCTGGTTTTGTGTGAAGGGAAGATAAATTACCGCAACCCCTGCCTGCTCTTGCAGCACATAAGGGTTAAAGGGCTTTGCATTAGCCTTAATATTAATGCACTCCACCTGTTGGGCAATGAGGATGCCAAGCAGGAAACTTAGACACATGCCCTGTGGTTTTTTGAACTGACAGTCTTAGCTACAGAAACCAGACACACAGGTGGTTAGCCACCGGTAGATCAGTATGTACTCGAGCTCAACACCTTTGTAATTGCCTTTTGGCTTTATTATTGTCCTCATTCATCTTCCTCTTTGCATGAAAATCTGCTTGAAAAACGTTCGCTTGTTATTTTTGTTTTTCCAAATCTGTGCCTAGATTATACAATAATCGGTGAAGGCTGCCACACAGTTACAGTCAACCCTTGAGGGTGTCTGATTAATTTTTTTGCTGGTTTTTGCATGGCAATCATTTTGGTCTCTCACACAAGGATTGCTGAGCAGCTTTTTCTAAGCCTTCCAGTGAACGACTTGAATGAGAGTGAGGAAAGCAGCTCTCTTGCATCACGCTGTACTTTTCAGAAGCCCTTCATATCCACTGAGCCAGCCGATGACGCAGCATTGAGCAGACTGAGAGGGTAGAAGAGCTGAGATGAACTTGGGTCGGCTGAGGTGAAGCATGCTGTACTGGGAGATGTCTGGATGGTCAAGGATAATGCACCAGACAAAAGAAAGGGAAGGACACTGGCAGAGGAGTCTGGGCTGGAGGGAGACCATGTTGAGGGCATGGCTGACTGGGCACCTTATCTAAAATCACGTCTAGTCACTGTGGACCTTGGCTTCTGGAGGCTAGCAACACTGACACTTGACAGGGAGAGCAGCCACTTTGTGGCCAAACAAACCATCAGTCACTCCCCTCAGTCAGTGACATCTCTTTCTGTTTCTAATCTATCTCTAACATTTTAGGTCTTCTCTGTATCTGCCATTCTAAACCGCAAAGGTTTTCTCTATGAAGTTGCTGTTACATGATTTCTTTACTCTCGTATGCTGTAAAAGTTTGTTTTTTTTTCTTTCCTGGTTTATCCATGGCATTTCAGGAGAAAATGTGGTGACTTATGTCTCCTATGTGTAGGACTCGATCTCTTTTTACCACTCATTATGCCTGAGCCCTTACGGCAGTTTGGAGGACGTCAGAGGCGTTGCCACGTTGGCCATATGTTTTCCACAGCTCATATCTGTCAGAATGTCAGGACATGGCGGGGGTGCGCTTTTCTGCACCAACAGAGGAGTGGAGCGCATCACTACAGGAGGGCCTCATTACCAACACACCCCACCAAAAGAGTCTCAGAGATGGGCGGGAAGACATACTGAGTGCTGTGTTTAGAAGCGGAGGGCGAACCATTTAAAAAGCACTCAGCCCAAGCAACTGCCCCTCCCTGCCTGCACAGCTTCATTATCACAGCAGAGAATACCATAAAGGATTTTTTATGAAGTAGAAACTTAAAAAAATTAACCAAGTAATTAAAGCAAACAAATTGATTCCCTCAGTAATCTAAATGAACTTTTGCCTTTTGTGTTTCCATCTGGCCGATTCCATCTCACCAATATCAACACCTCACATGTTAATTTGACTCATCTTTGGGGATCTTATCACTCGGTCCACTCCCCAACAAAGCCAGGATTGACATTTATTCTTCTTGCATCTGACATTGTCATATAATGCCAAGAGACACAGAAGTGTAATTTGCAAATATTTATTATAGAGTATCATGAAGTCATGTTCACACTTGTCAAAACATGTTTTCTTTATTTGGTTATGAAAAGCTAATTTGGCTCTGTAAGGCTGTGTACAGCAAAGTTATTCCAGTTATGCATGATAATTCGCCATTGTAAGTGGTGAGGTTGCACACAATTTTTACTCCTCCATTACCATTGATCCATTAAATTTATATTGGGAATCTGCTCCCAGATGGTCAGGGCAAAAAATCTAACTTGTACCCTTGACAATCTGTAATCTATACAGTTTGAATTAGGGTGCATTATTGATCTGGTTGCTTCTCACTTAGGTAGTTGAAATGCTCACTGGAGGGAGGCTCTATTAGAAACTAGCTAAACTTTAAAGGAGATTTTCTTTGGGACTTTTCAAGGGAGAGATCATTGTTCAGAAAGTTATCTAGGCACTAGTAAAGTCCCCTCTCAGCAGACTAATTACAATAAAATGACTTATATACAGCATAATCTCTAATGTATTGTCAAACAATTTTTGTACAATAGCTCCTGAATTCAATGTAGACTGCACATTTAAAGATGCAAACAGTGTAGTATCCCACACTGACAAGGCTGCTGGATAGTTAAAATTATCTAAGTGCTGATATGTATTGAATCAAGCAGTAATGTGCATCGTTACTTTACTATGGACCATGAATATACAAAATGTACGGATGATATTCATATGTTTACCATTGTAAATGCTGGTTATAACTTTTCAGAACTGGACACCGGAAGGCCGATCAACGCAAGCTGTTCATCTGCATAATTGCATCCATGTAGGGACTGAGTGTCTCAGAGGTGTGACTTATGTCAGTGTTAAAGATGCAACGCTGTCAGACTGCATGCTGAATAGTGCAATTCAGTGTGTACTTTGCTCCCTCAGGGAAGCCCACAAGATCAGGAAGAATAAAGTCCCAATAGAGAGGGTGGGGCTCTGTGTTGTGTCACATAATGCTTTCCAATGCCCCCTAATGAAATAGCTCAGTCCCACGTAGTGTGGAAGCTGGCGGCTCGGCAGATGTAGCGCCATGTTAAACTTTATGTTGCTTGAAAATGGCTTCCGCTCCAACTGCATTTGAGATTGAGATGGTTTGACTGTAAAATGATGTGTTTTATGGCACCGTTATCTGAGCGATATTTCTTAAAGATGCAGCACCGAACACTATTGCATTCTCCGTCTTCGGGAGGGAGCAAATTGATATGAACAGATCAACAGAGCGATGCCCTTCTGGATGTCCTTGGCACCACACTTGGCCCCGAAATTGATTTCTCTCCATGTCTCTGATGCCAAAAAAACTCTCATTCAGAGATTTTATACTCCCATTGCTGACACATTTTATTCAGGTTTGGAGAGGATGTACTGTTCGAATGGCATTCCTCTCTTCCAATATTTTTTCACACTTAATAGTCTCACATTGTATTTGATGGTGTTTGCCACCATTGTGTACATTTACGCACACGCCGGCATACATGCATGTGTTAAGAGCTCTCTTAACACGTATATATATAATTTGCCATGAGCGAAAACATTGCTTTTGATTTAATGGCTACTTTATTTTGTGTGTTCTACTGTAGTAATGTGTCCTTCCCTTGCTCCTGCTGTAGAGTGTGAACCTTCTAAGTCCAGCATGAACACGCATGTGCATTTACACAGAAAAACAAGCACACAAGCACACACGCACACACAAACACACACATCGTGCCTTGGCCATGCTCCATTAAGTAGCTTGTGTCTTAAGCAGGAGTCTGACATGAATGTAGGGCTGGGAAATTTAGGAGAGGTTGTGTGTATGTGTTAGTGCGTGCTTCGGTTTGTGTATCTGAGGTCTTTGTTTTATTCTTAGTGTTTTTATTGTTTGTCCCTGATGGTCCCATCCACACATACCATCTTCTCTGTTTTTGTGCCCTGCTGAATCTTATTGGTCATGTTGAGAAAGCTTGAATGTCTGAAGAGAAAAACAGAATGAAATATAGAAATAAAAAGAGTGTTTTCTAGTTCATATTGTATGTATCTATGGTTGTGGATAAATAAATACCCAATGGTATGTCCTCCCAAAGGGTCTTTTTAACCGTATGTAGTTTCTAGAAGGTGTTTCTCATTGATTCTAGATGAAGATTTAGTCTGCTGCACTTTTATTTCTACAATCACACCCTGATGATCATGTTGGAGAGCAGTGTGGGGGTTGAGTGTGTCCCCCAATGAGACCTAATCAAGTCTGATCTTCAGAGGACAACCTATTCCTCCCACTGATCCTCTATTGCCTATTTGGAGGTAATTGCTAATCGGGTTTTTTTGTTTGTATGTTTTTCTTTTTTTTTTTTCTTTTTTTTTTAATGGGCAAAATAGTGTTAACTTTCCTAAGAAGCTTTGGTTTACAACTTTCGGAGCTAACCATTCTTATTGATACTGATATTATTTTAGTAGACATCTATAGCTGCTTCTTTTTTATGGGCATAAAGATGTGCTGCCAGATAATGTAGTTTTAATAACTATTTCATAAACTTTTGAGTCTCTTGTGACATTGTTTCAAAAGCATACATTACATAAGACAACAAATAAAAACATCTGCAGGCAGAGGGTCTCCTTCTGTCATTGATCATATGGATGAGCATCTACAGTTGAATTTTACAGTTTAAACACATTTTTTATTTGTGTGGACTTTAGAGTTGAAACACTGGCAGCTGGGGGTATGAATGAAGGTTGCCTCTTACAGAGACATATGATAACTGTTCAGATCCTCGCTCAAGGCCAGACCACAATCATCTTCTTTCTTCTATTAACACCATATGACATTGTCACCTTCGGCGTTGCTTATTGTTGCTGTGAGAGTTTGGAATTCTTGCCATAAATCCAAAGTTTCTTGGAAATTTTATATATATATATATATGTATA
>JAOWBL010000022.1:14091715-14102214 GCA_028564865.1 Zenarchopterus dispar
CAAACATAAATGATGGGGAGATTCTGATTTACCTAGTTTATGTTTATGGAGAGTATTTACGGAGTAAACATGTTTTAGAATAACCTGCAAAAAGTTGGTTAAACTTTATATTAAATTGCTAACTAAAAGTTGGCCTTACTTCCAAAGGGCATCACTTTACAATTCCCCAACCGGTGGTGATTTAAAAACCCAGAGAAGCCCACTCCAGAGCCAGTATTTGGTTTAGCTCAGGGCTGCTGCTGTAATACGGAGATACGAGGTGAAAAGCTGAGGAGGAAGACCTGCCGCATCTTTGAGTATAAATTAAGCATTTTGTGGTGATGAAGACACATCTGATTCTATTTTCATGCAGTTTTACAGCAATGAAAATGCTGAAATGAATATTACATGGCATTTCTGCCAACAGATATGCCAGACTATCACACACTTTCAGTTTAAGAATGCTTTTTAATTTCCTGTTCTAACAGTTTTAACATAACAAAAGAGTAAAAAGCTCCAAACTACAACTATGGCCCTGCTATAGCAACAAATCCCTTTGGGAAGGATTATACATTGGAGTGGTCATTTTAGAGTCCTTTTTTTTTTGTTTTTGTTTTTTTATTTTTGCTGAATTTTGGTCTATTCTTCCACTTAAAAGTTTCTACCTCTGTTTTCTTCAGCTGTCTTGCATGCCGAGCCCTTTTGAGTTTTGACCTGAGAGTTTTTCTTTTAAGGTCAGGAGCCTGTGGGGACCATGTTAACACCTTCGGCAGACATTTGAGGTGTGTTTAGTTAATTTTTGCTGTAGGAGAAATCAGCTTCTTTTCCTCATTGTTTTTGACTCGAGTCCCTAATTGCTACATTTCGTTTTGAGGCACTCAGGAAAAAAATTTTCTTTTCTTTGTGCTGGATTTCCAATGAGGGTCATATTCGTGGAGGCATTTCTGAACAGACCAAAATTCTACTATCAGGCTGGTTTATGATAAATGATTCTAGAAGTGGTTTGCAATCACACACTTGTTCTCATTTGCTTTTTAACAATTTTATAAGCAGTTTTCTCACAAAGCTGACTTGCCGTTCCAGACTTCAACTTTGTTTCCACCATCCCTATTAAGTGTAATTTCTTAATCATATCATGAACTGATGAAACACTTCTGATTTCAAGCATCTTAATTATCAGAGGCAGGAGGAATTCTGTGCTGATGGCTGAAAGAGTCAGTATTTATAAGGACTTCCAATTTGCAACATTTGCCCTGTCCCAATGACAGAAAACAAGCTTTGCCATGGTCTTTGAGTTTTGTATTTATGTTCCTTTCTTTGTTTTAGTTTTACTTTGTTTTCACTGTGCTGTGTATTCTTTTCTGCTAGTTTCTCTCTGGTTCTCGGTTCCTGATTACGACACCAGTTGTTCATTGGCGATTACTTTCCTCAGCGCATAAATTTGGCATGTTTTTTTGTTGTTGTTGTTCATTGCCAGATCCTTTTCATTTCTACCAGTTTGTTTTTCCGCCTGTTTGCTCCAGTTTAGCTTCTTAGCCTTTTCTGCTTGTTGTTTGGATTACGTTAGACATTATCTGGATTGTTTTGGATTCCTTGCTCCGTCAGCGCTTTTGCTTTTGTTAAATAACTGTTTATTTCTCGTTCTCCTGCCTCTCACCTACGAGCAGGCGTTTGGGTCTTCTCTTACTATGAACCGTGACAGTCTGAAACATTGCTAAAAGTTTCCTGACAGCTGAGAGCTTTTGGGTGCAAAACTTTTTTTATGCTGCTCTTTTCTTTCTTTCACTGTAAAGTTAAAGTTAAAAGGAACAAAAAAATTGTTATTGCTTACAGTGTTAAACAGAGTCATGTCTAACTTTTATACTTCTCGACATCTGTTTATACTTGTCTATTTACAGTAGCATTTCAAGCCCTGACAACCAAACTTTTGCATACTACTGTATGCTTTTCACTTCTACAGTCTGCCTACATACTGTACAGGGGATATGCTGGCAGTATTTCTGGCCATTCACCTCTCAGAGGGCAAGGTCAATGCTGATCAGTGCCTACAAAGTGAATTTGCATCGTCATATGGACCTTCTCTGCTAATGACTTCAGTGCAAAATGCCATCTAAAAGTAGCCCCAGAATATCCCATCAATGCACAAATGGTATCCATTATAGTGATTAAGAAATACTTGACACATGGCTAATGTTGTTGTCATGCTGTTCAAACCACTGGGTGACCATTTGAGTATTGTTGATGGGAACATTGACAGCCTGGAAAAGATTTTTTTTTCCCAGCAAGAAGAAGATAAGGGCAGTTGCACAAATTGTATATATAGTATTATCAGCAGAAAAAGAAAAGCTGGAACCTGAGTCAGACTGTTTCGCATGCAAATTGGAAAAAAAGTAAAAAAAAAAAAAAAAACATCCTCTGTATTCTTTCTTCACAGTGGTCCGACAAATGGAAAATGATGCATCAAACAAAGAGTTCTTTGAAGAACAAAGTAAACCTGCAACAGACTACTCCCTGCAAGACTTCCATTGCTTAGATTACATGCTTTCAAGATAGGGGAGGGAAAAGCATCCCTAACAACAAAATGATATAAATTACCACTGTTATGGTCTATACGGTTCAATTTAATGTGCTTGTAATGATAAATTATTTTGGTTATGAATCTAAAGTGGACCTGAGTGCTGTTGGAGCAGCAGAACTGTTAGAACAATCGCAGCTGTCTCCCAGGGCTGTGGCCATTAGTCAATAAATTAGAAAGTAATTAGTTTCTGCTTCTGTGGCTCTATTTGAAGCGCTTCACACAGGTGTAATGAAAATTTATTGGAGCTGTTGATCCAGAGGAGAAAAGAAAAGTAGAGGATTTGTAGCGTGTGATTGTAATGTAGGATTTCCATCTGCCTTACTCCTTTTTTCCCCTTGTAGTGTGACAAGTAAGGTCAGACAGGATGGCCACAAAAGTGTTTTTTTGTTTTGTTTTGTTTTTTGTGGCTGATCAATAGTTTTTGTACTATTTTTCTGTAGTAAAATTCACCTCTTCTAGCATGGTAAGTGTTAAATAAACTTCACCAAAATCAACCCCTGAGAAATTTTTCAGACAAAACCCTAGGTTCTGCTAAAAAGCAAACTTTTGGGTAGAATATTCACATATGTATGACAGACAGGAAAACCGGATACATGAGTTTGAGTATGAATTTTGTTTCCTTGTGCCATAATTAGAAAAATGTCTACAGCACTCGTAGAATCATGCATGAGAAAAACAGCTTGGGCCCCAGTCCCTCTGTTTCATTTTCAATTCTGTGTGCTTTTTGGCCAGGGGGCATCTCATCGCTCTTTTTTGTTCAGATTGCACACTATTCTTTTTTCATCTTTTTTTATTTATTTATTTTTTTACTTTTTAGTGTCATCTGAGGCAGAGACTGTGTCTGTACACTCCCCGAAAAAACAAGGGAGAAAGCTAGACTCCAGCCATGAGCTTTACCTAATTGAACAGCTTTACATATTGTTCATGCCATTGTGTGTGGATCAAGGCAGTCACACCAAGCTTTTTGTTGGCAGACAACATCAAGGCTATTTGTTTTGTCTGGCGGAATGTAAGGTCAACAGGAGAGGGAGAACAGAAATTGGAAAACACTCGCACAACTGCGATGTCAATGAACAACATAAAAGACGGGAGTGAGAGTTGGGGTGGAGGGGGGGTCTGCCAAGGCAGCATATGGGTAAAAAGAAAAATTAGAGGTGAAAGAGAGAGGAGGGAGTACAGAGATGAAGAAGCAAGCACAAGCATGAAGTTGTGAATCTAGAAGGAGAAAGGGGGTGGCAAATAGAGGAGAAACAGAAAGGACAAGGAGTGGAATAGAGACAGGACAGATGGATGGATGAAGACAGTCAGGCAGACTTAGTCTTGTCCCAGGCTATATGGGCAATTAGAATAAAATTAGCTGGACCTTGGCAAAGGCTAGGGCGCAGAGTAGGCCATGGAAGGAAGAGAAAAGAGGAGGGAGGAGGGACAAAGGGGGGAGAATATTCTGGTGATTAAAACCGAATGATTAGTGCTGCAAGAGGCAGAGGGGTAGAGAACTGGGGTCACCTGAGCCTGGAGGGAGAGAGAAGGTCTGATAGTAATGAGACCAACCTTCCCTTCCCTCTTCATCTCTCTCCCCCTCCCACTACCCATCCCCTTCATTTTCTTCACACACAATTTTTCTATATTTCTCTTCATCCTTTCCTACGCTCTATTTACACATTCTTCCATTTTTGGTCTGTCAGTGTCCTTTTTCCTGTCTGCACATCCTATAGAAAACCCTGTTATTATCTAATGCCATTTTGTCCCCAAAGTGGGCCAAAGCACACACTAATGCAATTTCTGTGAGAGACAATTTAGCTTTCTGTGATAAGCAGGGATTTATGAGAAGTTTATTTTTTTTAATTTGCTGGTAAAGATGTGTAGATGATGATAGAAGAAGTGAGCCAGAGCATAAACTCTGCACAAGAGTGGTGTGTATTGCAGGCTATCTATGAGCTGCTGTTTTAGTTAAAAGCAACAAATTTGATCAGAGTGCAAAGAAACGGTCATCTGTCACACAGTGATTTTTTCTTTTGGGTATCTCACACTACAGGGAGTTAAAATACTATTTCTCATAGTGTCATACAAATATCTCTGAACTGTCTCCCAGTCTAGTTGGGTTTGAGATATCTCACATGAATTTGTGCCCATTTATTCTACTGAGCATTTATCAGGTTAGCCACTGATGGTGGATGAGAAGGTCTGGGTTGCAGTCTGTTTTCCAGTTCATCCCAAAGGCACTCGATGAAGTTGAGTTCAAGAGTCTGTGAGGGCCAGTCAAGTTCTTCCACGCCAGACTTATTAAACCATTTCTTGTCAGCTCTTGCTTTGTGCACTGGGCCACAGTCATGTTTCAATAGAAAATGACCTTCCCCAAATCGTTCCCACAATATTGGAAGCAAAGCATTGTCCAAAATGTCTTGGTATGCTGAATCAGAACAAAGAATCGTGTCGATGTTCTTTATTCTAGTCCAGCAGTTGCCAAACTTTTTGTGGTGGGCCCTTCTTTGGTGTATAAACATTTTTTTGCGCCCCCTGTGTTTAAAAACATGAGCAACCCACCGTCAAACAGGTCAAGAACCTGTCCATTATGCTAAGAGGCAATTCTAGAGTCTCTTGGGGCCCAAGGCAAAAATTCAGAGGGTGACACCAACTAATTAATCAACCTTATACCTTATATAGTAAATAATTTGACACTAATGACAAATGTGAAAGAAAAACATTTTATTTTAAATAGTTAATATTTGTATTGTTTAAAAATAAAATATAAACACCACTGGCACATAATGCACAATTATTTCATTCATGCACCTTAGTGATAGGTTTTCTAAATTTCTTGCCAATGAATTCTATAGCTTAGCATTCTTAGCATTCTTAGCATTCTTAGCTTGACAGTTAAGTTTAACTAGACAGCATTGTAGAACAAGTTTTGTGTAAGATAGATATTTTATTTTCAGCCTGCTAGCTGAGTTAACAAGTTGATCACAGGGGTCTTTACTGTGACACTCAATATTAACAGGATAGACTGAGCTGCTCTTAGCTAAATTAGCTTACCGTATGTATTATCTGTACTACTAACCACTTTCTTGATGCTTTTTTCACTCCTCCTGTGTTTTTTCTTTTGTTACTTACTGCCAGATAGATAGCTTCTTTTCCTTTTGATAGACCCGTTCTCATCAGCTTTGTTTACGTAAGATGCAGCGAAAGCGAGAGGTGGAGTTTAGGGCGTTTAGGGCGTTTAGGGTATCCCTTTAGGGCGTTCTCCACAGGTCAATCACTGTCATCGCAGATTCTACTTGTTGTCACTGCTCTGTTGTAATTCAAAATTGGTTGGTTCTTGGGCCCCCTTCTGGGCCCCAAACATTTTGCCTGGTATGCCTGTTTGCAAGCAGTGCAGTGTCCAAGCATTCATTTTTTCGTTCATTTATATTGCGTCCCCCCTCTTTGAGAACCACTGTTTTAGTCCATCTGACACTTGGTGATGTGAGGGTTATATGTACCCTCACACACTTCCCACACACATCCACTTGAATTCAATAGTTAACAGATCAAACACTTTTGTCTATATTGTGTATCTGTAGTGTATGTTTAATTTTAGATGATAATTTTTTTCAATGATGTGGCTACACAAAGATGTAGGACCTCTGGGGTCAAATACCAGTCATCTGAACAACCAGTGTGTAAGCCTTGTGGACACTAATTGTGTCATTTTATTTTAGCAATACCTCTGGTTTCCATCTTGGTTCCTTTTACACATATCTGTATCCCAGATTTCTCCAGAACAAAGTGCATGGTGTGCTGTGGCCTTTAGCTGATCAAAAGCATATAGTAGTTGCAGCGAGCTGATGATTAGCATACAGTGGGAGGAAGTTGTTGCAATGACAGTGTAACTAGATTTAACTCTTATTAAATATTTGTGGGCTCTCTTCAACAGTTTAGTCTCGCAACTTCTTTACTATATCTCTGACATGTTTTTTTTTTTATTTTCGGCTTTTCCCCAGTGAGAAAAGCTTTGTAAGGAAGGACCTCAATTTACCTAGAGAAGCAGCAGAGCACTTAATTTGCTTCTTCTTGTGGCATTCACAAAGAATAGGTAGAAATATAATTACGTGTTTTTCCAAGGAAGCTGGCAATGTAACACTAAAACCTATGAGTCAATATGCGCCCATGCAGAACATGCAAAGAAGTTGATAGTCTGAGATGAGAGAAGTCAAGCTTCTCAATTGCCTTGGTTACAAACCTTTACAACCTGCTCCAAATTACATTTTCCTTACTGGGAACATTACTTTTTTTGCCAAGACACTATTTTTCTGAGAAGAAGAGAAAAGAGCTGTTGCTTTTCACTCCTGTATTTTGTTTATCCTCTCCCTCTTCTTCATCTCCCTTCATTTTTTTGGTCTTGCTCTCCATTTTTGTACATTCAGTCTCATTCTCAGTTTTTATGAGTAAATTTTTCCCAGCAGAGAAAAAAAGTACAGCAACCTTCTCTATTCAGTAGCAGAGAAGGAGATAAGAAGACATGTCAGAAGTCTGGTGGGTGTTTTGTGCATAGAGCCCACTCAGTTATAACCTATTGAGAAGAAGCAAACACATCCCTGAGCCTAGACCACAAGTCATCAGACATGTGAGCCATGGGATGACTCCAGACTGCAGTCAGTCAGACATCCTTGAAGAAAGAGAGATATTCAAGGGATATTTCAGTTCTTAAAAGAATGTAATTACAATTGTGCATTCCATTCCACATTGCAAGAAACATAGGCATGTGCATGCACAAAGGGAGAGAGAAAAAATAAAAAGAGAACTTAGTACGATACCGTATGTGAACATTGTTTCACTTTTCAAATTGATCTGATTTTAGTCAGCTATCATCATGTCTGTGTAACAGATCGCAAAGATGGGTTTTCGTTTTGGAGAACACTGGATAGGAAGAAAAAAGGGAGCAAATAAAGGCATTGCCTGTTGGCCATGTGTGATGACTTAGTCAAGCCGGAAGACTTATAGCACACTCTGACATGTAAGTCCTTGGGGTCCTGTATCACTTTGAAATAAGAAAAGGAGAAGCAGGATCAAATGACAGAAGTCTGGTACTGAGCCCCCTATGTATTTTACTGTTTTAAAGTGGCCCTGAATGGCCTGTGGTCAGAGGTGAGCAATTGCAGTTTCAGCCCGCTGTTGGCATAATAGACAGGAGGCCTGGCCAAGTGAACGACAGTGAGGGTCACAAGTTCCCCCAGGGAGGAGATATCCCAAAGGGGGTGGGCAGATGGGCTCTGGAATGAGACCATTCTTAGACAGGTGGATGGCTGTCACCCTCACTTTGCCACTGCAAGCAAGCAGGTGGCCTCTCCCTCCGCTCTCTTCTACTAGAGGGTCACCTTGACATGGCACTGCTTCCCCCCTGAGTCCTATCCCATCATATATATATATATACACTCTATACACACACTTGTTTAATTCACATATACACCAATGGTTCTCTGTGACGCTCAGTCAGCTTCAGCACCTGGGGACTGGGACTGTAAACAGTTGTCCTCAAGGCTGAACCCAGGTGTTTCATTTCCATTAAGGCCCCCATTGCATTCACAGCCTCCTCCCTCTGACTTTCGTCATAACACAGACGGAATAGTGATTCAATTTTAGACTACCTTCCCTTTGTCTTTGTAGACGCTGAGATGCACAGGATCTTCTTTATATGTCTGCCTATGAAATAATTAACTTCCAACTCTGTGCACTCGACATCTTCAAAAGAGGATGTTCCATTGATGATTTTTGCCCTACATCATAGCTTTGCTCTTGCCATGACTCTAAAACCCAATATAGTGTAATTAAACTAACAAAGTGACATCAATAAAGACAGAAGTGCTCTGTAATTACAGTCCGTGCTAGGACATCATAAGCAGGCAGAGTCATCACCCTAACGAAAGAAATAAATCAACGGCAGACAGACAAAGCCCTACTTTACGATCTCCTTCTCCTCTGATACACAAAGCCCACCATAAACACAAGTAAGGCGAGAGTTTAATGGCAATCTTAAAGTTGCAGAGGCCACTAGCTTGTCTTTACTGCTCCTGCCCTGCAATACAATGGGTGTCTTGACACCTTCACCAACTCTCTTTCTCTCCTTCATTAGTTGTGTTTCTCCCCTTACTCTGCCTTCTCCTTTTGCTTCTATAAGGTGTCTGGTCTCCTCACCCCTCTGGAGACACATGAGTGGCAGGTCTCCCACTTAATAACAGTGTATTCCAATTCTGGCACAGTTGCACAAACACACACACACACACACACACACGCACACACACACACACACGGGGGCGAAAGCACAGTTAAAAACCCAACACAAACTAAAAACCACAGTATGTATGGAGTATAAGGCTAAATGTCAAGGGATGACGTAAATTCACATGATTGTTTCCAGAAATAGCTCATCACAACACCAACGTTACACCACTGTCTTATTGCCCTGCAAACCTTTCAGAGCTGGCTGATGGAGATCCAGCAGTAGAACATGTTTGTAGGTGTATGGTGCCTACACCCTCCTACACTGAAATTTGAAAGAAATATGAGCATCCGTTGAGTTGTGAAGGCGTGTTTACTACTAAGTGTAGGTATTGCATTGATGAATAAAACATAGATTTAATTCATGAGTACATCTCAGCGTTGCCAGGCTCCATGTGTGGCACAAAGCCAGAACTCTCACAATCCAAGTGCCTTGACTCCAGTTTTGAAAAGTATGCTCTCCACAACTGTGGAAGTGACAGATGCACTGGAGAGAGATTTGACTGAGAAAACAATAGAAAAAAGTGCTGCCTGACACTGTTTCACTCATTGCTAAATTTCTATTTACAACTTTTCCGTTTGTCTGACTTCCATCTGTTTGACCTCTGTCAGGTCACGCCAATAATCCCTCTTCAGCCTGTTCAGGGTCATGGGGGCCTGCTGGAGGCTCTCCCAGCTGTCTCTGTATGTGAGGCAGGACCCTGGACAGGTCCCCAGTTCATCACCAAACATTAGCAAACTGTTATCCACACATGGTCTTGCTCACTCCAAAGGTCAATTTAGAATCTCAAAACAGAAATAAAATATTTGGCTAAATTGAATGATTTTTGCAAACTTGCATATTATTTCAAGAAAGTTCAATCATTAGATATGATTAGAATGATAGATACTCAGGTTATAAAAAGATGGAATATGGTTAATGATGTTTTAGTAAGAAACTGACAGGAATACATTGTTTATAACTCACAACACACCCAAGAATGCCATCTTGAGGTGGAGGTTATTAAAAATAAGCAACAGATGATTAAGAAATGGATCATCTCATGACAGACTTTGTCATTAAGTTTCCTCTAATAAATTAACTTTTATGAATTGTGAAACCAAATATTTTTTTCTGAAAGTTTTTACCATATTAGTACCTGCCTCAGTTTGTATCCTGGTACCAGTGGGATGAACTGGTACTTTAATGTCCTTTAATGTCAGGATTTTGACTGAACCTTTGCAATATTTAACTTTGATTCTTTTGTTTTTTAGTAATTCTGTTGTAGGTATGTTGGTCTTCTTGGAAATTATGTTCCCATAGTTTTGGCCTAGCTTTGACTGTCAGTTGGTTTCATATTTGACTATAGAATATGTTGATATAAATAGAAATTCACAATTGACTCAGTGACTGGAAGGTGCCCAAGTTCTGTGGCTGCCAAATACACCAGCAACATCATATTTCCACCACCATAGTTTAAAATGAGGTTTTTGTGCATTTTGGCCAAACATGTCCACTTATCCATTTCCCCTAGCTTTATCTGTCCACAAGACGTTTTTTTCCCAAAATGTTTTTTTTTTCTTTTTCCCTCAGATGCAACTTTGCAAATCTAATCTGTGCTGGCATGCTTATTTTAGAGAGAAGATGCGTCCTCTTTTCAGCTATTTCAAGTGAGCCTTACTTGTGAAGCAATTTTCTACTCGT
>JAOWBL010000022.1:14102314-14128669 GCA_028564865.1 Zenarchopterus dispar
CTTATTTTAGAGAGAAGATGCGTCCTCTTTTCAGCTATTTCAAGTGAGCCTTACTTGTGAAGCAATTTTCTACTCGTACTGTTGTAGATTTATAAAAGAAGTAGAAGAAGAAAAAATGTAACACGCTAGCTGATGCAAGTCTTTTTTTTTCAGTTTTTCTGAGCTACTTTATCCATCACTTGGAATATTAGAAAATGCTTTGATCATTTTCTATGTAGAATAATAATTATCTCTTTGTAATGATGGACTCCAAATTGTATGAAAATGGTTTTATGTTCAGAAAAATTTTTTTAATCATTACTGATGTCATTACTTCTTGGCATTGTGTTAACACAGAGATGAAAGCTCCAGACTTGCAACCTGGAATTAATAAAAAGCAAACATACAAAAGTTTATTTCATAGTTGTAGTCACAGTTGCTCATGATCAGTTAACTGACTACATGTAATTACCAACATGCTTCTAATGATTGCTACTTTCCATCTTGATAACAATATACTGTTTGTTTGAGGCTGTTCATTTGAGGTCTATGTAAATAAATTTAAGACCTTATGAGCACTAAATTATTTTTTTAATGTTCTGATGCATAAAATATTAAAATTGAAATAGCTAATATTTTCCCTTTCACATAACAGAAGCTGATGAAGGTCAGGCAGCTTGAAACATTTTATATAAAAATTCAACACTAAGATAGAGTGTGGGAGCTCTTTTTTCATTGTTATTCTGTTGCCTTGACTCCCTACACCAGCTCTTAGAATATCCTTGCTGGGGTGACTGATGAGGAGACTCACTGATGTGTTAAATATGTGGGAAATAGTCAATCAACTAGGCGAGTGTGACGGGCCTGCTTACTGCTGTGGTTAGAACATACTGTTTCAGGAAGAGTCTGTAAGTCATGCTCTGTGCAGGGCTGAGAATAATCTTTTTTTTTTTTTCAATTTTTTTTCCAAGACAATGCTGTTAAGGATTTTTAATGCAAGAAAAATTCTGATATCTATAGTAATTAATATCATTTTTATGTAAGTATTGTATTTTTAGGTACAGTATATATAAAAGAAACAAAAGATTATTTATTAACTTCACAGCAACTGCAACGTACACTGAAGTCTCTTAATTCTCAACAACTGTCTACTCAGATTTAATATTCACTCTGCTGCATATGCCAAAAGTGAGAGTATTAGAAAAAATTGTTTTACTTCTTAAATCAACCCGAACATAATTTTTCTTTCTGACATTCTGTGATTAAAATAAAGGTCAATCTTGATGTTATCATTATATGTTTGATATGTAAGTGACCCCCCCCCCCCCCCGCCCCCCCCAACACACACACACACTTTTTTTTTTTTTTTTTACAAAATAAGAAGAGAAAGGAACAAAATATAAAGGGAATGTTTGTACGTGCATCATTTATGGAGAGGAGACTGTTGATGTGATTTAGTGTGCAGACACTCCATGGGCCACTGAACTTGGAAAAGTAGAACGAAGAGGTTGGCATGATCAGAGGCTTGCCCTGTTGACTACTTTATGAGTGTATTCAGATGTGTGTGTACATGTCTACATAGAGCCTTCTTTGTAGACATAGAAGGCTCTGAGAGTCAGTAGCAGGAGAAGAATAGATTAACACAGAGGGACACACACACACACTCAGTCTATCACCTTTGTCTGGGCATCGGCAAAGTATAGTAACGAGTAGAAACAGCTTCGATGTCTCTGATTTGCTCAGTCCCACTGCAAGTGTTTCGAGCTGTGTGATTCTGTGTGAGGTCCTGGCCCCAGCAGAGGCTTCAGAAACAGAGCAGAGTGATCTCAGACATGTGTCAGTGCCGAGTTCAAAGGTCATCATATACAAACAAAGCCAATGAAATAGAGTGTTAGAGAGCATCGAGACCTGTGTGACCACTCGACTATCACAGTTGCAAACGCACACACTTATGCGCACCTCGACCCCCAAATCTCATCTTTTTTCCTTCTGTCTCCCTCCATTTTTTCTGTTGGAAAAAGATTTTTGAGAGTCTTAGAAAATATTAGTATAGTAAAACATAATATAGAAGATTATGAATTATTTTCCTAGTCCCACTAAATCAGGACTTTGAAAGTACATATTAGTCCATCTGAAATTGAAACATACTTGTTTGGAAGTCAGATCATCAAAATTATCATTGCGTGTTTATATGAGTGCGTTCATTATGGCCCAAAACCCGCCTATGTGATCTGCACCACATGAAACTGGTAGCAACTGAAATGTAGCTTTCATCTCATTGCAAAGAACCTAAGGTTACAGCACATCCAAACACCTTAAAGCATGTTTCAGTTCCCTGATTGACATATCAGCAGTTTGAGATCAGCTGAACCATTTGTGAGTTCTTTGGTCTGCATTATAATTGTTTTAAATGAAAAACAAGCTGAGAAAGAGAACATATCGCCTATTGTAGTAGAGTCAAATATACTGTGGTCAATAAATCAATTTTACTTCCTGTGCTTGTAGACTGGAACAAGGACAGATGTCCAATTAACAGGCTTCATTAAAATATAACATAGCTTGACTTAAATGTGCAACTATTTTTATCTACAAATGGTCCATTTTAAGATCAAAAGGCTAGAACCATATTCAAACTGGTTGAATTTGTAATTAAGAATAAAAGCAACAGTTTTCGTGGGATTGACTTTGATAAGTATGACACAACTGTTTAGGTTGTGAGGTGTTTTTGTTTTGCTTGTTTTTTTGAGTCTGAATACTTGTTATCCATGAATGCTGTGTTCCACACTGACACAGTTGCTCACATTCCCAGCTGGACGCTTCCCAATAAACCCATGGTCTGATGTTTTTGCCAGACCAGCGCTTTAATCTGTTTCTTAGAAAGTAGGATCACACTGATCGTCCCACACACTGCTGTCCTGCAGCCTGACTTGTCATAGTTCAGTTTGATGATCAGAGGAGAGTTCACTGTATTTATGAAACTATTTTCAGAGAATATTGCTTTTAATTGCTGGGAAGTAAGCAGGAGTGACCAGCAGGTATTATCTGTTAATATAGGCGTTGGAGAAAAATGGGCATACTGTTCTTGTTGACATACAATAGACCACTGTTCTGCATTTTGTATTACAGCGCAAAGATTTTATTCATTGATATTTACTTTTATCTTTTTTCAAGCAAATAGTTTCTAATTTGTTTTTTATGTTCTATCTAGTAGGTAATTTTTTGTAATCAGTGGTACCACTCAAGCAAAGAGCAAAATAATGTTATTCAAAATTTATATCAAGTCTTTGACTGCTCTTCATATGCTGTATCTTCTTCTGTCTCTTATTAAGAACATTCACTACACAGAAGGTTGGATGCTTTGTATATGCCGAATTTTGGTACAGGTCGTTTTCACTGAGGCAAATCACTGTGTGTCAGTGTTCATGCAAAATCCCTGTACCACACACAGGGATCAGAGAAGAAAGCAAGAGAATCCAATCCAAGCATTTCAGCAGAGGTGGCATGGTCTCCAATATGTTTAGTGCTAACTCAAGGCCGTATCAGCTCTGCAATGCAAGCAAAGCCTGAAATTCGATTTGATCTGCATGGCCACCATCATTTAACCACGGGTAATGTATGTGCCGCCCCCCCACGCATCTCAATCTGCGCCTGAGCTGCCGTCGGGCCCCGGGCTCCAATTAAACCCATGATGCCTGGCTTTGCTTGGTATGGTGACCAGACAGGGCACAGAGTGAGCTGTGATTCCCAGGTGAAAGGTGGGATAGACTTTCTGATTCGCTCCAGCACCCAGATAGAGTAACAGCTCAATTTCAACCTCTCGCCCTCATCGGTGTCTCCTCACAACTAAAATAGGACCAAGAAGTACAAGCGAGAGGAAGAAAACCTTCTTCTTTTGCTTTTCTGTTTTCCCGTCTGTCTCTCTCCCTTTATTCACTCCGGTTTTATAACTCTTTCTTTTCAACCACTCTACAACACTCTCTACTGCTCTATGTTCAAGGTTTTTGTGACAAAAGGGACTCTGAAATGGGCTTTACAGCTTGGCCAGCTTGTAAAACATCACTTCTAACTCAGCTCTGTCTCACTTTAAAAAGTAGAGTTTTTTGACCTTTCTCCTTTTTTTCTCTCCACTTGTTCTTGCAGCTTGCGCTCTGTTCTTTTACTTTTTTTTGTGGACAAGGCAGAATTTGTGAATTAATCATAAGTGGTTCAATAGCTGGCCTTAGCTGTGCTCCGTCACCGGGAGATCAATATGGGAATTTCAGTGGCACTGACTGCTGTGGAGGGGAGACAAGGAGGCCTACGTCCAGGTGATCCATAAGCCTGGACTGGCATGAGCTATGACATGAAGGTTAGCCTGTCCTCGACCTATCTTTCTGTCCACATCTCGGGGAACATTTTCAGTTACCTTTATCAAACTTGGTCTCCAACATATGATTAAGGATAATTCATCATCAGTTAAAAAAAATAATAATTTCATCAATATGGTAAAGATTTTTAATTCAAATCACTTGCACAGTTACACGAAAAAGCTACCGCCTCTAGCTTGAGGTTTCAAAGATTTATGGTTTCTTCTTCAGCTTTTATAATCCTTGATCTGACTTATGTTATTTTCTCAGTCCATGATTTTTCTAGTCATGCCAGCTTTTATGCGGACCAGAATGACACAAGTTTATGTTACCTGTTAAATGTAGCAGTAGCAAACTAACAAAGAGCAGTAAAAACCTTTAAACCTGTGCACTAAATTAGGCTCTTGAAAATACATGACCACATTATGAACTTGGTGGCTCAATTCCCCTGCTTCAGATTTTAATAGAAAGCGAGGTTGTTGTTACTAATAATGAAAACCAGACCTTTTGTTGCCACAGTCTAGTTCATCATGCATTTAATTGCATTAGTATTTTCATACCGTAACAGAACATAAGCTGCTAAAACAGCAGCTCTGCCCATGACATAAAATAAGGCTGAACGCAGTTCCCTGCTGGCCATGCATTATTGAATATACAAAAGCATCCTCTTTACAAAGTGTCATAATAAGGCACTGCTGCAGAACCTAAAGTTACATTTGCACAATGCACACAGCATGTAGTTTTCAGGAGGAGCTGAGCTGCAGAGAAGCCTCATTCTGACAGCACCTCCATTTACCACATACTAAGACGCACCGTGGATGATTTGTGAAGTTTAGCATCATCTTTATAGTCACTTTTTTTCCATGTAAGCATATGCAAACTGACTAAAACCAGGAGAAAAAAAACATTCACCACAAATATGATGCAGAAGCCTTTTGAGCAAGAAGCTGAAAATCGTCAACATTTGAGCCATTTCAACACATTGTATATGCTCGCACACATTCACACTTATACAGGTGCACATGCTGTGACAGTGTGCATTTCCAGTGAATAATAAAGGTCCTCACAGCCAAAACCTTACAAGCACTGAAATTCAAATTCAGCAGCACCTAAGCTGTACATCAAAGGTGCACATTAGTCCTTTCTGCTCTGTGTGTAAGCATTGACACATTGAGTGGAGCGATGAAACTAGTGTATGACATGGCTATTTGTAAATAGCAACCCAACCTCATCCACTGGCAGCGGTTGAGAGCTTTAAGTCAGAATAGCGATGGCAGCTTCCCTCAAATGTGCATGAAACCAGCTTAGTTCTATCAGCACAGCATCACCACCAGTCACCAGCCACCCTCTCATTCTGCTTGGCTGCTGCGGACCAGATAAGAGCCACGCCACCCTCTTCCCCTGCTGCTTCCGTTTGCCTTATGGTGTCCCCCAACAATTCCCCCCATCCTCCAACACCAATTCACCCTTATCCTTTTCACAAGGTCTTATGGGGACAGAGACACTGATGAGTAGCTACAACCGTAATTTATATTCTTTGTAAATTGTCTGTGATTTTTTCATTGAGATAAGTGTTGGGGGGAACATCTGTTTCCTGCTGGAAGGCAGTGGGCTGGGGCTTGAATTCTGTAGCAATCTCAGGCAGTATAGATAGAGAGAAATAGGGGAGGCACACGATCTGTCTTCCTATTCTGAATTACAACTCCAGGGGCCCAGCTACCCTCTCATCATTACTATAGCAGTTAGTTGAGCACACTGGGTAAACAAATATTGAGCTCCATCTGTATAGCCTTGGAGATCAGTATTTTACACCATGTTTGGCAAACCTAACTTGATTATTCGCTTCAGACTAATGCATGTCAGTTGTTGTTTTCCTTCTTAATACACTTTAATGCCTTTAAAAATGACAGTGGCATTTCTGCAGCAACAGAGTAGAGAGAAAACATTTAAAATGTTTGAACATTAGACATTGTTTCATAACATAGAACGCATTTGCACGCAATCCTGCTCCTCGTAGGCTTTAATTATCATAAAGTATCATTAAGCATTCGTGGTTGAAGGCTGTGGCCACTCTAGACCACAGTTTCATGAACAGCGGACATTGAAGTGACCAGGTACTATGGCCTCATTTGCAGTCCGAGAAGAACCCGACCTGCAGCGTCTCGACGTACACGCACTAGCGGGGTAGTTGGTGGGGCTCAGAGCAGTGCAGACGATGAATCTCAATCCTGAGGCTGTGGCAGATTTACATTTAAAGTAGTTTTAGCGAATGCCCCACTTCCTGATGCATGATTTGGCAGGGCTGAAAGAAGCAGCTTATCTGCGAGTCATCAATTGCACGTGATGCGTCTGAATAGGTGCTGCTGACGTGGAGCCAGCAACTTTCTGCTCACGCATCTATAGCTCATAGATGATGTGTCACATAATAGACTACCACTGCTTGCAGTGCAATTACATTACATTATATGTGGCATGTCTTTGCTCGGTTTTAACAGCTCCAGATTTGTGCGTGCTTTCTTATGCCCTTGGATAGTTTAAGGTGTGTGATCAATGCTATACCTGTGATTGACAGTATGAGAAATGAGCTGCATCACACATATATTTTGTCACTATTTTATTATCAAAGGCATGCCTAGACTGATACAAAAGCTGCTAGAAACCTTGAATGTTCACATGTGTACAGTGCTTCACGGTGCGCTAGGCACATTTGTCCTTCCTGTTTATGCTTAATTGGATAGGTTTGTTGACAAAATACAGATATGAGTTGATGTGTTTAGATGAGTGCTAGGTGTGAGAGTTGTTGGCACAGTGAGGTAAAGGCTCTGATGGCTGAAGGCTTTGATGGGTAATTGAGAACAGCAGGCATCGCCTCCCTCCTGAGTCACTGCAGGCCCCAAACCCCTCACTCTCCGATCTTCAAAGCTTCTCAAGACCAACTTAACTCTCTCCTCTCCTGACTTTTACATGACCAATGCTTGTGTGCTTGAAGTTTGAGATGGTGGTGCTTTGTGAGTGACACAGGTTTGGATTGTTTATGGTAAAACTTCCAGAAGATTTCTTTTTATTTCTCATGTGTATGATGTGCTACATTTGCTTCATATGTTTGAGTTACTGTTTGTCAGCAGTTTACTGGTTGTGGTGAGGATCCCACCTATATCTATCTGGCAGGGGATAAGGGTATTCCAGGTGGAGAGTGGCTGTGGAAGAAATTCTTCTGGCTTTAGTTCGCAGCGTAAGACATTCTAAGATTTGTTTTCAGTGTTTACAACCTAATCAGATGTGGTGTGTTCATTAGAGACATGTTTGTGCAGGTGTCCCCGCTGTCAGTTCCCTATATGCAAATTACTGTTACAGGTGTTCCCTGTTTCTAATGAGCAGCAAGAAAATGAACATAGTAGATGCAGTAAATGTGCAAGCACATTTAAAGCTGTGAGTTTGAGAGGTAACGGCACCCAATCCTCAAGCGTGCAGTCTTTGAGATAGCAGCTGTACTCACAAACTTTACAGAGGTAATTCAGAGTGAAACACATGGATGGGGTGTATGTGAGGACAGGTGAAAAGGTTTTGCATGTGGAGACGTGGGACACAATTTTGTCCAAATGAGCTAAGCTGCTGATCCTGCTGTTCTAGCTGTAGCACAGCCCACATACTGCATCATCACCCTGGCCCGCATTGTGGTATTGACATTTATTGGTACAGGTTTAAAGCAGGACTGTAACACTCAGAAAGGGGAAACAGAATCAACATAGTTTGCAAGAGGATTCTGCAGACAGTTTTCACAGTATTGTCTCAGTTCAGCCTGCTAAACATAATCTATTGATGGCAGCTTCTATAGATTCTGTTAGTAAAGATGAGACTGTGATCATTGGTGAGAGACAGAGTGTGAATGATGATTAAATGGACTGAATGAGACACAGTATCGGTTGGAGACACAGAGCGTAAAAACACAGATCTCTGTTCCTTGGAGGAAATAAACAGCTTATTGGATGAAACTTATAAAAAGTTGGTTGAGGTGAGTGACTTTTTCAGTAACTTGATGTATTTATTAAATCTGTCGGTTTATTTAAGAAACGGGTTGGTTTTGATCTTTCGGATGAAAGAAGAGGGTCATGTCACAAAAAGCAAATAAGTTTGAGAAAGGTCGTTAAAGGTGAAAGAAACATGAGGGCGAGACAAATAAAGCGGTTTACATGTTCATGCACAAAGTGTTATCTCCTTATTACTTTTTTCTTAAATATTTCTGCTCACTCTCTTTTCTCTGATCTCCTTATGCGGCTCTTACACTAAAGTTAGTGTCTTTATACATCAATGCTGGGAGAGATAGACATAAAAGAGCACTGATAACTGAAATTAAAACTCAAAAAAAGCTGAAACTGAAACTCATGATATTTCAACAGATGAGTTAGACTGGGGTTTATGGCGAGAAGATGTCCTCAGCCATAGCTCAAACTTAAGTTTGGTTTGTGACAATGAATGATTACGAACTATAATTTTAAGGATTAAATATCCACAAATCAGGCAACATATAGGTTAGAGTTAGAGAGAATATAGTAAGTGCTGTCAGATTAGGCCAAAAACATTGCAAAAAGTTGCAGAATAATTCATGGCATCATAAGCCCTTATACGTTCATAGACCACCAACTTGTGAGCACTGTTATTATAATTCACCTGGTGAAAGATTTAAATCATGCTGGTATTTTAATAACAAACATTTGCAATGCAAGACCTTCTGTCAGAGATTTTAGTATTTTAAGATGCAGTGGAAGGCCAGAAAGTGTTATTTTGGTTCCTTGAAGCAGTAGTGGGAGGTTGAAAAAGCTCAAATTTGCATCTTCTGTCAATATACCTCAGTTTTTACTGCTGTAATTAAAAGTACAGCTCAAGATCTTGAAACCGCTATGAAAAGTGTTAAGAAGGGGTTGCTTAGAAACGCTAAATACTAGTGCTGGTCAGTTACAGCAAGAGAAGAGGGCGGCATTGAGCTGCTGCTTATAGAGACAAGTGAAAAGGGCACTTCGGTCATGGATCCTTCAACTTACTTCTTTTTGAAACTAGAAAAATCTGTACCACAGGAAAAACTGGTATTTTTTCTGAAACTACCAGGAGGAATAGTAACCACTGATCAAAACAAGATGATGAGTCATGTAGTCGAATTCTACAGTGTACTCTTTTGGAAGGAGCTGTGTTGCATGGAGAGAGAAAAAAGATATCTTTGAAGGACATCCACAGTTCAGCCCTGAGGAGAGAGCAGCTCTAGATTTTGAAATACCTTTAGAGGAATTTCACTGAAGCTGTCAATCATATGGTATTTGGGCGGTTGGTCAGGCACCAGGAGTCTATGCCCTCTCTATGGGCTTCTGTAGGTATTCTTTTTGAGAGTATTGGTTCAGTTTTTATGACTTGGATCTCTTTCCCTCTCCTCTCAATGGGCAGTTTTGTCTCTGCTGCTCAGAAAGGGAGAACTGGCTCTACTTTAGGACTGGAGTCCAGGGTTCAAAGGTATTTCAGCACAGACAACAAGGTTCTTCCTAGAGCCTCATCAAATAGAAGAAAACTTTTTAGGATTTCTTTCCAGTGCAGGTCATACTTGTTATGCACCTGATGGACACTGATGGACAAATGGGGATGGTGTAGCCGCCCACTTCTCCTGGTGTCTACTCGTCTTCGTTTAAACGTTTATACCAACAACTTGAGATAGACTCAAGAAGAGAAAAATGTTTGATCCTTAATTTACAAAACAAAACCAAAATCTTATGTTAAAATCTTATATTATCTTAGTGATGGGTTAAAAGCAGAGGACTATGCAATTCCCCCACTGCCAGGCTAATAATAAAAAAATGTCCTTGTACTGTGCCTGATCTATGCATCAAGCACAATGATTTAAAATGATTCATTTAAATTTTGGTACTTCATCTTTAGATCAAGAAAAGGCTTCTGACAGGACAGGTCATTCTCATGTTTTCTAAACTAGAGCTTTTGGAACGGGTAATGGGTTTTTAACCCTGGAGAACCCACGGGGTCAAATTTGACCACCATTTTTTGATGATACCCAATGTAAAAAAAAAGGGGGTTTTAGGTTCTGCAGGGTTAAATTGGCTGAGTTTAGTCTTGGTTTGGCTCAGTTGTCTAGCACATTGACTACTCTATAACTCTTATGGTCGTAGATGGATTTACATAGCAAAACTACTGCTGAGGTAAGTTGGTCACTTCAGCTATGATAAGTAGCTTTTCTTCACAAAAGCCAAAGAACTGGACTTTACTGGATTGTAGGCTTTTAGGGTGCCTTCACAGCAACACTGGTTCAATTTAAATGAACCAGAGATCATTTTCTTGCAATCTGTTTTGTTTGGGGAGCTGTGAATGCGCAGTTGAACTTTAATGTGGGTCAAAGAAGTGGACTCAAGTCCGCCTAAAAACCCAGGTCTTGGTCAGCTTCATGTGGGCGAAGTTCAGGAAGTGCTCTTCGTGCACAGCAGCTCAGAACATTATGATAGACACAACCATAAATGCATGCGTCGCACGACACATGCATTTATGTATTCATGTATTTTCGGGAGAATTGTTTCATGATTAGACGTGGAGTTAGGATGAGGTAAAAGTTCTAATAGAAGTGTGGTCAGATGAAAATATATCACAATTGCTGGTAATCACTCACAAGATCAATGAAGTTAGCAAATAACTGGCAGGGAAATAGTGCTGCAATAACCAATGGATGAGCGAGTTTCTTCATTGTTGTTTGCCTTGCTGTCTCCTTCAGTACCTTTTTGTGCAGTTCCACCACAGGCGAGGAGGAGAAAATGTTATTCAAAGGGATTGGTTCACAAAGGGAAAAGAAAACTCAGACCAGCTGAATGTTGCAATCCCAATTGAGTGGAGTCCCCAATGGTGCAGAGTCTATTGGACTATTAGGTGTGAAAATGACCATAGGGGTGTGGCTGAAAGAAAACAATTATTTGCTGTCTTTTGTAGTCTTTTATCTGGATAGGTTTCAGTTTGTGGGGAAGAAATCATCATACCAAGTCTGCATTAAAAAAAAAAGCCTTAACCTGCACTGTCTCCCTGTGTCTGTCCAGACTTTTTTTGATATTTGGAAAGGCGGTTCCACTGCCTTGGTGTAGATTTTTATTTTATTCTACACACAGTCCTAATTAAAAGGTAACAAAAAGAAAATTATACATATGGTTATTAACTTTTATCTTATGGTGTGCTAAAGTTTCCATGAAGGTAGTTTGGACCTTGTTGTTATGAGGGCTCTGCACAGAGTGGGATATTGATATCATCACTTGGTGAGCAACATTGAGCCTTTTAATAACACATGGACTGCAGGAGGTCTTCTGTGGAGTTGAATGGGGAACTTTTTTGGAAGTGATGGTTTCATTCTGATCTTTCCTTCTCCCTGCTAGCTAAGCATGCCATAGAGAAATAAAGCATGTGGGCTTTAGTCAAATCTGCAGCATTAAATATAAAACAAGGCAGGGATGAGCTGTACAAGAGCAGATAACTGTTTACTTGATGTATTTGATTTTCTTTTTTATTTATTTTAGAATGAGTCACAAGAGCTGATGTTTTTTCCCCACCAAGCTCTTCTTCAATAGAAGATTCTTTCATGCAGATTTGTCTTTCCGCATCTGTGTTTCAGTTACTCTTCCTTTCTCTGTTAGTGCCTTTACATAGTCAAACTGAGGTTGGATGTATTCCAGGGCTCCCCGGCTTTCACTTTGTTACCCATGCTGAACACGTCATCAGCCTCATAAAACCCCAACCCTCCTCTGACTTTTTCAAATGAACAAATCTGATTGAGCGAATGCCATTACCTGGGTAAATGAATGATTCCTAAAGGACTGGACAAGGCCTAACATCACCCTGAGGATAAAGCTTATTATCACTGCAAACTCTAAAGAGGAGAGAGAAGAGGCAGCTGCCGAGCTTGTCTGCACTTTGACAGGGGCCAGCATTTCCATATTAATCTAAAACGTATACTATAGGCATCTAAAACCGACAGCCTCATGTCACACTTTTGTGTGTATATAAATATGTGTATTTCTGATAAAATTATTTGAAATGCTTAAGTATACAAAGGTGGAAAATGAGTGGGAGGAAGAGAGAGAGGCAGCAAAAGGGAGAGAAGTTACAGTCAGTTGACAAAACATGCATTTTATACTGGTCTTAGCCTCAGACCTACCCCAGAATGGGTGCTTAGGCTCTCTCCTCTGGGTCCAAGGTGCCTTGAATTGAAAATAGCTTCTACCTAGCAGTTCCACAAAAATAGCTGAGCGAATAAGCTTTGGCGCTGAGCCGATAAATACGGCATGGAGCCTCTGACACAGAATCCTCACCCCAATTTCCAGTGCTCCGGAGAAGATCAGATAGCCTTGTGTCATTTGATTTTCTACCTTATCTCATCTGTGCCCATCTTTTTGTCTCATGCATAGCTACATCTTAAAGAGTGCACACTACAGGTATCTTTTGAAGCACAAGAGTGAGGTTGAAACAAATAACAGCATCAAAATTTTAGTTTGGGCTACTTCTATGTTTAATCGAGAACAAGTGCAGATGTAGACATTTTAATTAAGTGTCCCTTAAGTGAGTTTCAGTGATTTGAACTGAGAATCCATCAGAAGTACATGAGATGATTTCAGCAATCTGCAAAATTCATAACTGAATTTATGATCATGACCATACTATGGGTAATATTAAAGATACTGTAAAATAGGATGGAATATATACTTTGTGAATATCCTTTAAATCCATTAAAGAGTTCCACTTTGCAAGATGACCAATAAAATTGTCTCTTTAATACTTGTTTTCTGCAAAGTATGCAAGGTACTTAACAAGATAAGGCCGTGAGTGAGCAGAAGACAACAAGGAAGAGGGACGTGTGGAAGGGTGGAGGTGAGGAATGTTGAGACGGATGAAACGAGAGGGGAGAAGAAACAGAGACTGAGTCAGTTCAAGGGAGAAGACAAAGACGTTCCCTGGTGCACAGCATGAGCTGAATGACGGCAAGAAAAAAAGGGCTGTGAAGGAGAGAGAAACGGAGGAGGAGAGGGAGGAAGGGAGATCAGTAAGGAGTGAGCGTATCATTGTATGAGTGGCGTCTCTCATTAGAAGGTGCTGTCAGGGGCCACAGAGCCGGGACTATGGGGACCCCAGCAGCTCCTTCTCCTCCCTTTCCACTGGCCCTTGAGATCCAGTGAGGAAAATGATTGATGAGTGATACAAAGATAAACACATGCCCTGGCCCCAAAAGGCAGCCCCGCAAAATGATGCATGCAGCGTTATAAATAAACCTTGTGATAGAAAATGTAACAATAAACAACAAAACAATGCAAAACAACCATTGGGTTTTCTGATTTTGGCTATTGTTGCATGAAGCATAAATCAACTCTTTTTCTCACTTTGATGTGAGTTTTTGCTAGCTTTTTGAGTTTCTAGTTTTAGATGGTTGTGTCTGTGTCGGCTGCATGATTAGTAGCGTCTGTGGATGAGAGCAACAAGCACAAGGCTGACAAGGCTCAGCAGCTGACTGGATGGTTAACCTCCACCTTAATTGTGCTTCCTTAACAGCTTGGGCAGGCGACTTTCCCCAGTCATTCACTATGAGGCTGCAAACACCAACGCAAACCTGCTTCCATTTGGGAGCGCTCCAAATCAGAGCAGCTGTGTTTAGTGTATGTGCATTTGTTATGCTTTATAGACACACATAGATCTATACAATAACATAATGGAATACCATTTGAAGACAAAACAGGTCATCATGTTTAAATAGGCTGAAACTGAAAAAAACTGAGAAATGTTCTCACCCTCCACCCTACAATTTATATAAGTCACTAAGAATAATAAACTGAAGGAACTATTAAAAAAGGATCCATGCACAATCTTTGTGATATAAAGATCAGCATTTTAACATAAAACTCGTGTGTTTTATTTATTTAATTTTTTTTACTGTCATGAATCATATTTATTCAACTCTCAATGTTCTCCTGGTTCTCCACACTTCCCAACATTGGCTCTAAGCCTTCCCTTAAGTAACACAGGTGTCATGTTAAGATAGAGTTTGGGAACAAAAAAAAAGAAAATTATAATATCTCTTTAAAGTTAAATTAAACAAACCTGATGGCAGAACAGGTAACATTTCTTTCTCAAGTGTCCTATGACGGAGGAAAGCTGTGAATACGTTCCCACGCTGAGTAGTGACACTCTTGCAGGGGCTCAGGTGTCTCTTTTCTAGGATTAATATGTAAACTCATCTCTCCAGTCCATTGTGATCTTTGGCAACCATATCTTTCAGCATATTTATTTTTTTCCTTTTCTTGGATGCTTGGGTGTAGCACAGAAGTGATGCCCTCTCTGTTCATGAATAAAGTTGGAAAATATTTCTCAGACTATCCAAGATCGCTGGATCATATTAGACAAATTTCCTATAGATTAGTCACGAAAATGAGAACTGCTTTTCTATCCATATCACCCAATAGTTTGCCATGATGACTTTAATTTTGTTAACATTGCATGACCTGTGCATATTGCTTATTCGCATGTCACAGGGTTGATGCTGAAACTATGTATTTGCAGTATACAGGGGAAGTCGGGAAAGTCAGTCTGTGTGTGTTTGTCTGTGTGTTTGTTTCGGAAGATGGAAAGAAGTGTGGGAGCATGTGCAAGTGTTGCAGTATTCAAGGAATTCATATTGATGATAGTGCTTCCACAAGGCGCACAAATACAAACAGATGCATACAAAACTGTATCTACTGTAACTGGTCCTTAATTGTTGAGAATGTCATAAATGTTTTATGCTACACTTTCTGGTAATGTTCAACACTGAGTGCCACAAGCCTTTGTTACAAATCGAAGTGGAAAGGCAGATTATCATCAAATAGTTGCATTATATCATTATGAGCCTACAGGCTGTGGTCTGGTGGAGGGAGAATGAATTATGAATGGAGTGTGAGGGAGGATCTTCTTTTTCCTCAAGGGACTTCCAACACTACAACTCATTTAAGTTGGATGAATGAGAGATAAGAAAGGAAGCCCACCCCTCCACCCTCCTGCTGCTTACTTTACACATTAGCCGTCGTATAATTTACTGTGTGAGAAGTGCCACTTTAACTCCTCACAGCACACACACTTGTCATTGGCAAGGAAAAAGAAAAAAAAACATGCTGAGGGGTGCTTTGTTCATTGTCAAGTTGTGCAAAGCAATGCTGAGAAACACCATGAAGAAGTCTTGTCAACTAAGTCACTGGTGCATTTTTTGCCTGGCTCAGACTCGTGTCAGACCTCTTTGTACATCTCTAAAATGAGTCCCGGAGCTGTGCTGTAGCTTTGCCTAAAATCCTTCTCATCTCATCTTTTTCTCTTTTTATTCTCTCTATCTCTCTCTCTGCCCTGTCTCTATGGATGCAGGCCGCAGAATGGGTCGATGATATTGTACAATAGGAAGAAGGTGAAGTACAGAAAGGATGGCTACTGCTGGAAGAAGAGGAAAGATGGGAAGACCACGCGGGAGGATCACATGAAGCTGAAAGTGCAGGGAGTTGAGGTGAGTGAACAAACAAGAGTTAGACTTTAACAGGAGTAAATGGTGAAAGAAGTAGAGGGGGTTGGGAGGCTGAAAACCAGCCTTCATTCTGACACAGACAAACTGAGGTCTACGCTGAGCTCTCCCTTGGCTGTAATGGAGACAGTCACATGCTGCAGTCGGCACGTGTCTCCAAGGAACCTCACGAAGAAACAATGCGGCACAACAATAGTTTTCCCTGGGAAGCCAGTGGAGTGGAACCGATTGTTTGTACCTTATTAAAGCTGTGGTTGTTGCCTTTGCTCCAGAGAGCCTACATTAATCTTGCTGGCTCAAAGCAGCACTGTAGAGCAAGTGTTCCCTAACCTCACCCCAAGTCACTCCCCATACCAGCTGCTGCCATAAAAGGCCCAGTCGTATCTGTCCTTGGCTCATGTGCAGACCTGAGGTGGAGGCATTGCAGTATTTAAACCCAGGCTGATGCATCACTTGTCCCATTAATGAGACAAGGTGATACTCACTGTTAGACTTCATTCTCTTTGAATGGTGTGAATGTGTGAATTCTGGTTTATTTCACACATCAAGCCACAAGCACTGAGCCACGAGCACCAGAAGCACAGGAGTTGATCCAGAGTTTAGTCAGAGATTCGAAGGTTGGGGATTTTGGGCTCCCATTCAACACAAGCGCACGTAAAAAAAATGTGCACGCAAATACACACCTCAAGGAGTGGTGTTGCACGTCTGTGTCACACAGTGTGACAAAGACAAAGCTTGGGCTTTCTCCCATCAGGGGCTCAGCTCCGTTTTGTCTTAGTCCTTTCTACATATTTATCACCCCAGCTCCCCACCACCAAGGAAAAAAAAAAAAAAAAGAAAACAGCTCAGTGTCATCTCTGCTCCTGCAGGGATCTGATAACCTGTTGGGACACACATTAATCCTTTATGACTATGATATCAATTTTCACCTTATAACACTTCATGTACACTAAGTCACATGGAGCCAAGTTATCGCTCTCAAAGTTGTAGGTAATTTTTGTTGTTATTAGATGAGAATTATTGCTTACATATCATGATAATATAGCTTGATGAAAAAAGTGTTAAGGGTGAATTTTCTTTTATCTTTAGGTGTAAGGCCAGTGTACAAAGGTGTAGGGTTGTCAGCCCTTGCAGCCTTACCCTATAAGTTCTGCTACTTTTAAAGTTTGTGGTTCTCCTGAAACACGGTGTTGTTTCCCACTTCCCCTCCTCAAAGTATCTTTTAAAGACGAAGCTTTGGGCATGAGAAAACTCAGTGTGGTAGAAACTTGTTGTTAATCGATAAGCATGGCTGAAGTACATCTACAGAGGTGTGGCATTTAATATTGACTGAAAGTACTTCAACATGTACCTTCTCTTTGAAGCACAATATAATCAACACCCACAGCATCACTCATGGACTTTTAATGTGCTGAACTTTGGTGGTCAGTGCTTCAGAGAAGCATCAGTTTCTCAGTGAAGTCTTTGAGGGAAACCTGTCAAAATAGCATTATTCTATAGTGCTAAGTAACTCATTTTAGAATTTTTAATTGCTGAATTTTCCTCCTTACTGTATAACTATGCTTTTCATACCATCTGACTGTATTTTTTCTGTACGAATGAAACTACTTATTTGTTCCAGCACCTCATGAGTTTGTGTCATGTTCCAAGTTTGTATTTCAAATTATTACAATCATTCTTAACTGGTTCCTTGACAAAAATGTCAAACAAATGTATATTTGACTACTTGCCAGTTTTGTGGCCATGCCACTCTCATCACAAATATTTGGTATCTCTCTAATTCTGGGATAGTACTTGTTCTTTTGTAGTCTTTTTTATATAGTACTAAAAGAGAAACTCTAATAAGTGTTATAAGAATATCTTGACCTCTATGTTCACCATTCCCTTCTAAAGTAATGTGATTTACTTTTATATTTGTGTATATTTAAGTTGATTTTATCAAATGATGACATCACATTTTGACGTGCTGCACTGCAATGAAAGTGTGGTCTGGATTTTAGTCAGATTTAAAAAAACTGAAGGTGAAGTGAAAGGGGATTTATTTCATATGACATTTGCCTGTTTGTAAAATAGGCTTTTCTGAATATCCTAATAGACACCTAAGATGAACACTGAGTGTGGCACCATTCATTTTTACTGAATTTTATGCCCATCAGTCCTAATAAGCATTCAAAGGCTTTGGGACAGTGCAGGTGTACAGTGTGTCGTAAGAGGAGATAAAGAGCATACAAGAGTGTATTAAAGCAACATTATCATGAGCCGCAGACACGCAGAGACTCAAGGTTTTTCTGAAAAATATCCCTGAAAAAAAAGAAAAAGTCTAATTTACCAGAGCCAAATTCTGGCTGTGCAGAAAAGATCATTTATGCTATGAAGGTGAGACAAGACCTATTGTAAGACTGCAAGGCCACATATTAGAACTCTGAGAAACTGGACCACAACTGTGACTTTACACAGTACACCTAAAAATACAGAGTAGACATTGTCTCATCATCATCATTTTTATATGTTCGTTTTCACATGCAGAATTTACTGGCATAAATTATTAAAAAACAGAAGTAATTTATAAAGAATATCACATGTTGGGAAGAAGTTGGAGTGCCCAAAGAAAACCACAAGGCCCCAGATTGGATTTGAAGAGGTAATCCAGCTGTGACGCAACAATGCTGACCACCACACCATCATAATGCCTCAGCTGTAAACAATCAGACAGTGATATTTACTTTTTAAACTTTGCTTTTTATTAATGTAACATGTGTACCTATGCTGTCTATTGCTCATTTGCTGTAGTGGGCTAGAACACAAAGCCTTTTTGTTGTAATGGAGCCAGAGGTGTAACAGCGGCTTTTGCAAGACAAAGCAACCTATGATCATCCTAGAAACTTAAAGTGATGAAAGTATGACTTAAATGTATAAAGGGTGGAGGGGATACACTATAGTACATGCCCAGTGTGTTTCCAGTTGCTCTCTTGAGGAGCAGGACTGTCTTGTTTTGTAGTTTTCATCTGCACCTGAGAAACAGAAGACCATATTAAGGATGTGATTCACAAGAGCCACAAATAAGTTGTATATTTATAGAAAAATAAAATGCTTGTGGTTTAGACAGAGAAAACAAATTTGTCCCTCAGCCCCTTAATGTGCATGTGCACACACTCATTGATGTTTAAGTAACCATCCATCCCCCAAAATGTTTCTTGAGCCATATGGACACAGCAGGGAATTTGCCTGTGCCGTGCACAGTTCAATTGTGCTAGTGGGCCCAGCATACAGAAATAAATTTACACCCCTAAAAAGGTGCATCACTTACAAGTTATTTCATGAGATTATTTTGCACAAACATGCCAGACAAGCTTATCTCCTCAAATGTCCTCTTCCTTCACTGTCCTTTTATTCTTACACAAAGACCACCTCACAAAACAGCTGTGAATGTAAAATTTCTTATCATAATAGTTTAGAGAGTTTTAAGAAGAAGTATTTTTTTAAGTGATTTCCGAAAAGGCCAATTAAATGTACTGAGCTGATTTACTTTAAATGGTTTTAAACACCTCTTAAATTTACAAGGAAGCGTGACGAGAGAAGTGATCTGATTGCTGTTGACACAGACCTGTGATTGAGCCTGTGACCCATCATGGGTTGTCATGTTTGCCACAAACTTATAAAAGCAACTAGACTTTTACCCTTTGCTCTATTATTGTAGAAGAAAAGAATTAAGAGCTATCCATTTCCACAATATTTAGTAGAACCTGTTTTGATATATGAAGAAGATCACCCTCAGATGGCAGAACACAAAGAGTCGACACAGTTTGAGCTCACCCTTGCTCTCTTGTGCAGAGGATTCATTCATGCTGTGCTCTAGCTGCTCTGGTTTCCCAGCCACCAAATGCTTAATGGAGGCTCTGTGGTTATTACATGGGCCAGGTTTAGTGTACATTGAGGACAAGTGTTGTGGGGGGGTCAAGCCAGTGATGTTCAGTGAGGAAGAGGCTGTGAGTGCGGGAACATGAGGCCTTCTGGGGCACACGAGAGGCAGCCTAGCATGGCAGGAGTAGATGTCAGCTTGTGCCGCTGCTGTCCTGTCTACTCTGCAGTGCTGGCTCAGCAGTCCGTGTAAACCAAGGTTCAACTCTCATTCTCCTCTCTCTTTACCCATTATTGTTTTTTGAGTTATTTTTCTCTTTTTCCTCTGTTCTGTGTTTCTGTCATTACATAGTTTTTTTTTTAATTAATCCTCTAAACTTTCCACTGTCCTCCACTACCCACACCTATTCTACCTTTCTCCTTGCCGATTTTGTTCTACCCCCTCTCTCAACTCCTGTCCAAGTCCACAGTCCAGACAGACAGAACCTTGAGCTGGGCAGTAACGCTCCCTGTTCCCTAAAATTGGAGCGCAGGGCATGTTGCGGCATTAGCGCTTAACAGGCCGTGAAATAGCAGCCTGCCTTCCTGACGTCTCCCCCATCACTCCAGGTGAGTTGGCCAGACGGCCGGATAAATGAGCAAGCGGCACCCACATCAACCAGCATGCATTTGGGGCACCTGAGGAGAAATGTCCATCAGTGATTATCTCACCACCCTGCTCTTACCATGCTCAAGTTGTTTGCCTGCTTATGGTAGTGGCCAGACTTCCAGAGTTTCTGATGGAATCACCTTATTTACAATTTAATCACAATCATTAGATCACATGAAATGAATCAACTGGAATCCCTGGTTGCTGAAGTTTCTTATTACTGCAGAAACCTTTATGTCATTACAGTTGTACATCACATAGTGAGTATTCATAGTTATATACTCCAGCATTCCCTATCTTCACTTTGTAAAAAAGCAGAGATTTCAAAAACACTCACTTTTTACAAATGCCAGCTGATCCGTGTTCTGTTTTTCATCAGGCCTCTACCCAAAAAACACCACATACACTTAGTTGATTAGCTGTTCCTCTGCATGCATTCACCCCCTCCACCTCCTCCACACCTTCTATCCTATATCCCCATTCTTCCTAAGCTTTAATAAACTCCCTCAAACATGGATCGATTTTCTCTTAAGTGAAGGTGGCAGAGCCTCTGACTTATTTCATTACCACGGGCTAATTATACCGATTGAAATGAACCTCGTTTCTTAAGGTGTGCTGTGCTGCTCTGTGCCTTCATGTTCCTCAGATCTTAATGCTAGTACAGTTCTTTACCAATTCCCTTACTCCCTTTCATGCCTCCGCTCCACCCGGCTATCCTTTCACCCAACCCCCTCACCCTCCACCATGTAAATAATCAGCTGATGCGTCCTTAGGCCCCGTAACTTGTCATTTTATGTTGGATCCGCCCTAATGTGGGATTTCAACTGTGCAACTGTGCAATGAAGGAAGGTAATGGAGCATGCTGGTGGCTCAATCACGTCTGTTCATTGATAATAATGAAGACAAATGTCAAAACATTAGTTGCTAATGTTGTAATGGAGTGGATGCTAGTGGATGCTACACTGCATTGGCTTTCAATATCACATGACCTTCAACACTTAACTCCTGCATACAAGTAGATCAGCTCTTTGTCTCAGAGCTAATCAAATGTGTTCAAGTTTTGACCATTTAAACAAAGGTATACTCTCTCAGAGTTCCAATGAAACTTTGAATAGCATCTTTTTACTTCCCATTGCATGCTGCTTTGAAGTTTTGGGTAGCAAATATATCAGTCCATAAATTCAAACCCATGTGAGTGAGTAATGTTGGTAACTTATAATCAAAGCAGCTGCATATCTGTGAAATTGTGAAATAGAGTTGCTGTGGATGACTGTACTATATGTGCTTTCAGTTTCAGTAGTAACATCGATTTACAGATACAGCGGCTGATATCAGCAGATTGAGACCCAAGAAGTGAGAGGGCACAAAACAAATCCCTGTGTTGCTCAGTGCATGATCTTTTGCTTGCCCCTTCTCCAAGTCAGCTGTGAAATTAAGATCAAGATTACTAAGGAAGGCAATACCCAAATCAAAACAAAAAAAGTTTGTATTCTACATTCTCACTCAGACCTATAAGATGCCTGCTTGACAACAGACAGATGTGGACCATGTAAAGACAGTAAATAGATTGCTTTTCCATCAGCTTTTCTCTTCTCTCAAAGCGTACTTGCTCAGTGTACTCTTGTCTGATGCAGAGATGCTGCACAAGTATATGGTCAAATTACTAGTCTTCTCAGTGAGGTTAAAATATGCTTGGAAAGTGAGAACAATAAAAAGACTTATGGCATAATAATGAAGAAAGTGAGTGGATAAAGATTAAAATGTTTATTGCTCGGTTTTTATTAGGAATTGAATAACATTGCTTTGAATCACACTATGAACAATATCCAGGTATCTAATATGGATATCCATTATAGTTATTGTGCAGTTTGTTTTTATTTCCAGCACAGCGGATAATAGCAGTGGTCCTGAGCAGCACAGGTACAACGAGGGCTGCTATGTTGTTATAGGCATCTGATTAAAAGCTGTCCCTCATGAGCAGCTTACCCTCAGCCTTGGGAGCATCCACTTCAGTCATGTTTTTTTTTTCTTTCATTAAGCCTACAGTAATTAGTCTTAGTCTTTTAAATCTTACAATTTCCAAATCACTCAGCACCAGTTAAACCTCTGATCTGCCTTTCAAGCTGACCCTACTTTCACCATTTCATGCCAGCAACCCATTTCGAAGGGCTAATTTTGGAACAGTTGCTGCAGGGAGGGTGCATACAGTATAGGAAGCCTGTCAAAAAACTGTGCATTAACAACAGCTTCAGTAATATAATTTACCACTTGTTGCTACATGTTCCAGTGTTGTCATGCTGAGGCATCCCCAGGGGTCCTCTCCTTATTGTGAAGTGGAGGCAGGACATGTCCTCCAGGAAATGGACAGAGAAACATATTAATTTGTTGCAGAACCTGAGGACTTTGCTTCTCATTTTTCAGGCTGGACTTTATTGAGATTTCACGCTGCACCTCCCCGCATCCCTGCTGGGTCTCTTGAAAGAGAGAAAACTGTCCAGTGGCTGCAATTCTGCATTGCTCATGTAGAAAAAAGAAACACAGTTCAAAAGAATAATGGGTCACACTATGACTCAAGATAACTTGAAACCACATGAAACCCTTCAAAAATATTTCAACAGAAAAAGAAATGCTGTATAGTTTTTTTACATGTTTCTTATTATGCCTATTTATACCAGTGTTGCACAAAAATCATCAAAGTTTTAATATTAAGAACCCCCAGAGGAATAGTAAAGCAGAACCAACAACCACGATGCAAAGTGGGGGCAAGAGATTTTTAGAAAGGATGAATAAAACAGAGGCTCTTAGCAGACTTTTCATGACTCTGTGGTTGGTTCTAGTGTGTGAGTTCTGCTTTTGTTTGGTCTCGAGAGCCAAACACGGACCCATGGGCACCACAAGGCCTGAGTTTTATGTTAATGAGCACCTTTCACCAAGGCTTCTGCCCTCCACTGTTTCACAGATCCAGGCCAAAATAGTCCTTAGAGATTAGAGATTCATATTCCACAAAAAAAGAGAAAGAAATACTGCTGCCAAGTGATGTAGCATGCAGTGTTATGTACTGAAGGTACACTCTGGTCTAGCTGTCAGATCATTCTTTGTGCAGCTGATCCACTTGAATCAAAATCTGGGAGTTCAAAGAAAATCAAGTTGTTTCAGAATCTTCAAGCACTCCCCTTTCCTTAGAGTGATTTGCAAAATGTGAGTTTAATGATCTGCAGCAAGTTTTTTGGCAGGCTCGCACATTTCTGGGGACTTTTCTTTGAAAGGCTGTGACCAAGTGGTCACATTGTTTCAGATTTTATTTTAGAATCAAAGAATATTTTTTATATATATTGTTTGAAATGACTCTCATGTATTTGTTAAGGACAACTTTCTCTTCATTACTGTATGTTTTCAGCCATTTCTCCTCCTTTCTTTCATTTTTATTTCCATCTGTTTTTCCGCTTTTGATTTCTTGCCACCCCCATTAGTTGAGAGCAACATGTTCTTGATTGTCCTCAGTTCAACCGCTGTATGCTTAATAACTGAAGAGCATTGCTTTGTTCAAAGAATACATTAAGGCATTTTTCAGCTATCATTGATGTGAAAATTTTAAAATATATATATAAAATAATTCTTTACAGTTTAATTTGAAGGCTGGATACTTTAACAAAACAGCCAGGGATCTAAGAATTGGCAGCAAGAGTTAACTTAATGATGTACAAACATGTGAAACAGTATCAGTCTTCATCTGACAGCGAATTTTTTGAAAACTCCAAGATAAAGCTGGCTGGTCAGCTGTACCCATGTTTTAATTATATTGTCCGACCTGTGGCCCTTTGAATAATTTAACTACATGAGTATGGCCCTTGCTCAACCCTGCATTACATCTTTTACAGAATCTAGCTCTTCTTCTGTAGTGTGAGTCTTTTCTTTTAGAGAGGCAGTGCAACATGCTGTCATTGTTTAAGGTGTTATTGGGTAGCAGAAGAGCCACAGGCAACAAGCATCAGCCTCTGACGTTATTCGCTTTTTACTTGAAAATCACCCACTGCCTCGCTGTTCCAAAACAGCTTTTCTGCCTCATCTGCAAAAAAATGTTTGTCTTTTTGACGTTTGCAGTGGGGTGAATTTGTTACACTTAAGCATCTCTTACATTGGCTGCATGTAACTTTCTTTTTGCTCTGCTGTTTTTTTCTGCTGGCTACTGCACATGGCCTATTTATTATTAACCAGCAAAACACTAGTTTAGATGTAATTTGCTGCTCTGTTGCATTTAATAACGGCAAAAATCAAAATGTACCATTTCTCCAACATTCACTCTTCAAAGGAGGTATAATGAGTGGAACTGCAAAGTTCAAAGAGAATGGCTAAGTGTTTGTATAGAATTATACAGGCTGAGCAACTGTGCTTTCCTCAGAGTAATATTGAAAGGTTTTGGTATTTACATGAAAGGGTGGTAAAGAGGAGTTTAACACGGGAAACAGGTTTAACCCCCCTGCTTTGGGCAACAGGGGAAATACTAAAACAGATAACACATTTCATTAGTACTCTCTTAGTTTTGTTGTGTCCTATTGCTGTCTGTTTCCTATTTTTTATTTATTCTGCTTCAATGTTTTTCCCCATTTCCCTGTACTTGTGTTAACATTTCTTTTTTCTTTCACAGTCGTCTGAAAAGATGTTGTTGTGTGTGCCCTGTGCAGCACATGAATCATACTTACCAGTTTCTGTTGATTTTTAACAGCTGCCTATGTCCTTTTGTCATTATTATTATTTTGATATAAGTATATTTTTTGATATTGCCAAAATGAAAGGCAGCAGGGACTTTTGGGAATTGTTTGTTGCACATTTAAATGTGAAGAGAGAATGATTCATTTGTTTAAGCCCATAGGGGTGTCAACTGTGCCCCCCACCCTCCCCCACTACTGTCACCAAATAATGATGCATACATGTAGAGACATGCACCACCACACACATGTGCTCTCTCTCTCTTTCTTTCTCTCTGACGCACACACAAACTAATGCATCTGTGTGCATGCATAGTTTTACTGAAACACTTTCAAGGAGAGAAGAATATGTTATTATACGTATATATGCCATAAAGGTGAATGAATTTCCACACTAAATGTACACATAAGCAGATTTAGCCAACCCTCATTTCATAAGTGCAGCCTGTTACTGCTGGAAAATTACTTTTAAAGATACCAAAAAAAAACCCTCTTCTATGTGATAGATGAAAAAGGTAGAGATAAAAATGAATCAAAAAAGACTGAAGACTGTGGAATATAAAAGACTGATGAAACGAAGAGGAGAAAGTAAGAGAGGCTTAGAACATGGATGGATGGGTAAGGGAGGCAGGGAGGTGGGGAGGGAGGGCCGAGTGTTGAGTGGAGAGGAGAGAGAAAGCAGGAATGAACGATATATAGCCCCTGGCAAACCGAAAACAATTGTTACACTGCCTCCCATAACCCACTTCAACCTTAAACAGCAGATTTTTTTTCACTCAATTAATTTCTACACATTGGAGCAAGGGCCTTGGCCAAAGCTGGGCTTTTATGTGCTTCTGCTGCTGCAAGGCCTATACACATCTCTGTCTCTCTCTAGCTCTCTCCTGTTTCTCTCCATCTCCTTTATTTTCCATCAGAAAAATGAAAATTCTGCCTTGGAATGAATTGGAACACTTTGAGAGATGAAAATAAAACAGGGGAATTCAGCATGTTTTTTTAGACTGGTGCAAAGCAAAAAAGATATAACAGATGTTATTGGAATATCTTGTAAGTCAAAAAATACCTTTAAACTTTATTAATATTAGGAGAAGCAGTCAAGTAAAGCTTAAAGAAAAGCATTATCACAGCTTCAGGTGAACTTATTGTTTACAGCTCTTAAGTGACTTTAAACTTTCAGGACCATAATGAAAGTCAACCTCAAATGTTTTGTTTCTGTTATTTTTTATGTTGAACATAATAATAATAATAATAATAATAATAATA
>JAOWBL010000022.1:14146363-14191124 GCA_028564865.1 Zenarchopterus dispar
ATATATATATATATATATATATATATATATATATATATATATATATATATATATATATATATATATATATAAAACTAAATGAATTCAGGGTAAACTGAAACAATATCATTAGGATTCTTGATGATGATTCATATCTAAATGGTAAAAGTATTGGAATATTATACTTCCAGTTGGATGTGGCATTGTTCTTTCAGTTCACCAGTGAGATTTTGTTATAACAAATAGCAGCAGCCATTACTCATATTATTGGCTCCTGGGTTAGAGATTCAGACAGATCGGGAATCTATTTTATCTCTCAACTGGATTCCCTCCTCTTTGTAAACTGCAGAGCATTCAGGCATTCACTCAGCCCAGAAAGCCACTGACAACAAACTCTTTAGTTTTCTTTCTGTTGACTTATTTTCTTTTTTCTCCCTGTGTTAAAATATACGATAACTGCAGAGAGTAAAAAAGAAATGAAAAAAAAACAGTTGAAAACTTGACATTTAGCTTAAAAAGGAAGCAGAAAGGGTTATGGGGATGCAGCTGTAACGATGCAGGGGAGACTAGGGCTTTTTTTCTCTTCCCATCCCACTAAAATAAGATTTATGAGCTCACGGATATCATCATATTTTAGCAGCTGATGTACACTGCGGGTGGTTTTTCAGGGATTGAGGGCTGTGCTGTTGAGGCCATCACTCTGCGCTCCCTATGACTTACAATGTGAACGTGTAGCAAGAGGTAACAAAAAAAGGCATTGTGTTTTTCATCTGTAATATCTGACATGCCTTTTAAGTCCAAAAACATTATAGCCCTTTTTTGTAACATCTACACTTGAAGCCTACAATTTAGAAGCAAGAAAATGGAAATAAAAAAGACAAAATAATAACATACAAATCAACCTATATCCTGTTCTTTGTACATTATCCGTTTTTCTGGAGGAACATAAAGTCACGAGACACAGAATGAAAGGTCTTATAATCGCATCTGCCCCTGCTTGGCATGCCATTGCTATACCCTTTTGCTCTTTCCTCACAACTTTCCTCTGGCAGTATAATGGACAGGCTTAGGCAGTTAAGACCTAAAACAGCTCTTTCTTCATTTGGAGACACTTTGTCAGTTTTAATCAGGCCTTTAATTGGCAGGCTGGCAGTGGGTGAGTGGCACCAAGGGCTGGGACACAGAGGGGACACTGACTCCCCTCAGATAGCCATTTGGTCATTCTCTGTCTGTCTTTCTTTCTTTCTTTCTTTCTTTCTTTCTTTCTTTCTTTCTTTCTTTCTTTCTTTCTTTCTTTCTTTCCCATGTCCATTCCCTGTAATTATGATGCCCATTTTACTCTCAGTTTCACAAACATAAAATTAGAAATGTCTATGTTTACATTTCACTCTCTTTTTATTCTGAACCCTTGTACTATCAGTATTCCCACATGACGATACTGCTATACATAGATAAAAGAGTGTACCGATGGCATTACAGATGTGACAAACATGGAATAATCCTAATCATACCACCCTTTATCACTATCTGTAAGTGCACACATGTGACTCGTGATTGAAAGCCTGTGTGTTCTCCTTTGGTGTTTTCAATCTGGGCTGCTGTGTTGTGTGGCTGATCTTTTTCTTTCCCTCACTTTTTTTCTCTCTCTCTATATGGTAGCTAGTAGGACGGGCCAGTGTGAGCTGTGCTTCTGCTAGTGTTTCTGAATCTAGGACGCCAGGACTCTTGTCTGTGATTCCTCCTCCCGCTGAGGTGTTACCAATGCCAAGGGACAAACTAGAGCGGATTGAGCAAGAGTGGAAAAATAGGTGGTGGGAGGTGAAGGGGGATAGAGACAAGAACAGATATGCTGAAGAAAGAGAACATGTCCAAGAATTCATTGTAGGGATCCTTTGTTGGGTGCCATTGTCCTGCTTTTGAACCTGGCACAGCAAAGCTATGAATTGTCAGTCATTTTGATGACATGACAGTTATTGTCACCACAGCCAGTATTTAAGTATTCCCTATGTGCTTGTATAGCTGTGTGTTGCAGTCTGTAGACACTGTGTGTTCGTGCATCTGTGTCAAAGTACAAGTACTGTCTTTAAAAAAAAAAGGAAAAAAAAACTCCCTATAATCAACAAGCATCCTGTGTATTTGCCAGGCCAATTAAGAATCATTCATTTGCTAATGAAGGCCCTGTCGAGGTCTAAACTGCTCCTGGGGGCATGGAGGCATGCAGTCAGCACACACGCAGCCCTCAGCAAAGCTCAGCGCCACCAACATAGTCATCAGCCTTCGCTCACTGCTGTGTGTGTATGTGCCTCATGTTGCCCACTCAGCACATCTCACCAGCAGCCGCTAAACACTAAAAAATATAATTGAATTCATTATTTCCTGTTTTATGACTTGTTCCGCTGTGCTTTTAATTTGTCCTGTAAAAGATGAGGCAGCCAAGCAGTTCTTCTGCCTTGAACTCCCTCCAGTTCCCCTCTCTCAGGCTCTCCTGGTCTGCTACCAAGCCCAGGATTTTATGAGGTTGGGTTCTTCTGTGTCGTGGGAGCAGTCTCTGCCGCTAATCAACTCCTCAAGGTTGTTACCTCCATGCCATGGAGGAGGAGGTAGAGACGTGCTGCCAAATCGCTTACCTAACTCCCTCTTTAATGGGCTTACTGTTTGACCTTCACAATGACTCCCTTCTAACTCCAGCCTGAAGTGATGGTTCATCTGTGTATTGATTTAGTCACGAGAATATAATCTGAAAACATTTCTGTCAATTTTTCCATCCTGCCTTTAGCCTCCTGCAGACAGATGATCAGTAAGGTTATCTTCAACATTTCTGCATTCAGAGACAAACTGGATTTTGTGATAAGACCCCTGTGTTTTAGCCTTCAGTGGGCAAACACTTGGCAGGATCCGGTTGTAGAGTCAATGCCTCTGGCTTTTCACTTTGGCCCCGCTGACTGAGGATGAGTTCTCTGCTGCCAGCAATGGCTGCCCTATCTTTACCCCTTACTCCAGAGATATTGTGCATTTGACACTTTTTTCCAACTTGTGTTTTTTTTCTTATGTACATACATCAGTCTCTTTATCTCCAGGCTACCTGGACACTAAGATGGATTCAAAGTATTTCTGGACTGAGGACAAAACACCATATTATTATGAAAAAAAAAAGATCTGTGCTGACACCTCTTGGCAAAGGCAGACTTGACAAATCATTGACTATTGTCCGGAAAACTGGTATATCACCTTGAGAATGAATAATTTCTGCACTTTATTTCAGTCAGACAACTCACACAGTGAAAACTCTTTATTAACTTGAGTTTTGGCATCTATGCTCCGTTCCAGCATCATTTATGGGGCTTACATAGAGATATTGGGGGTGATAAACTTAACTTAATGCCACCTTCCATAGATTCCCAGCCTACAGGTGGAAGCCGGGAAGAAGGTGGATTTTTGTAAGAGAGCCAGTGAGTTTGGTGGGTGAGATTAGCGATCGTTTCATTTTTGTGTCTTTCCTTTCATGTGTGTAGTGGGACTTACGTTAAAGTGATTCCTTTGTTTGTTTGGTTTTTTTTGTACTGTATATGCTTGCAGTGTTTGCAACTGCTTTGACCCTCAAGCTGTGGAGCAAATGCAGTTTGTGTTTTATCATTGGCGACTTGCAATAGTTTAATTTTATGTCAGCATAGAAATGTTCAGATCATAAAGCATTATGGTACTTATACAGAGATGAAGAGCACTGTAAATCAGCAGAGTGCACTTGTGGCTTTGATGGAGTCGGATTTGTGGTGCATGTTTTTAGTCTATATGCACTAAGCATCAGCAACAGCGATAATGATAACAGGCAATGTAGCATGTATTCATCTGTTTGTTTTAAGATGTCAATTTGACTCAACAGTCTTGTTTTGGTAACACATGAGAAAGTGTATACATAAAGAGCAAGAAAAGAGCCGGTATATTCTGCAGTTCAGAAATGTAGGCCACCTGGTTGGTATAGCTCTGATGGCTCTGATGATGTCACATGCAGTTGTTTCTATAGCAAGATCGTGTGTGGGCGGCTGGGTCTGACACAGAGTTGATGGGGGATTGCCATGATTTCACCAACATTCTGCAAAGATCCAAATACAGTCGAAGAAAACCATCAGGATGTGATAAACACAGCATGACAAATGTGAAGAGAGGAACAACAAGCACAAGTAGAAACAAGTAGCAGAAAAGGAAATAACTGAATTAATCTTATGAGTACAGGATTAATACTTTGTGTGATGTAAGCACTGTCAGTTCTTGCACTTAAGCTTTCAACACCTTTGGTCAACCTGTGTTAAGAGATAATAAAATATAAAAGAGGTTAAAAAAAAAACCAGACTTAAAGCAATGTGCATTGGAGTTGCTCAGGGACGATGGAGGTGTATTGAACACATGCCTGGCACGTACAACTCAGCCGAGCAAAAGAGCTTTGTATCCTCCTCACCAAGGGAAATAAAGAGAAGGTGAGACAAAAAAAAAAAACTTTTTCATTGCTCCAGGCTACAGGTACCTGGCACCCAACGAGGAATTTGAAATTTCATTCTGCTGCTACATATATGCCAGAAATCCAGTAGAGGCACATATTTTCCTCACAGAAAGGCTTTTTGTCACATAAATCAAGTCATGTGAAAAAGAAAGCACATCTTCTGTTAATTTTAAAGTTTTACATACCAGAAGTTACTAATAAAAAAGAAAAAAACATCATGTCTTTACTAGGAGGTCTTTACCAAATGAGGTCAATGCAGTCTGCTAGTAGCCTTAATATTACTAAAGGCATACTGCTCTTAGAAATATTAACTCATGTTAATTATACTCTTTATGATGATTTCAGTCTTAGATTGTTTGGAAGAAAAATTGGTCAACTTGTCTTTGCAGCCTTGCTTTAGATCATTGAGATTTGCAGATATTTGTTTGTGCACATTTCTTTTCAGCTGGTTTAAGTTCTTCCCCTAATTAAGACCATTCAAAGACCTTGATTTGTCTTTTTTAATCACTCTATTATACATTTGTGAGTGCATTTAAGATCATTGTGCCATCTAATGAACCTTCTTCATCCAAACTTTAGCTGTTGAATGACCAGATATACTTGATTCTATCATACTTTTGTGTACGGAAGTCAACAAAATGACACTAAGATGCTGAGATGCTGTGACTGGAAAACAAGGCCAAATCATCCTCCCTTCACCATTGTTCCTGACCGTTGCAATGGGGAGTTTGATCTGACAGTCTGTGTTTCATTATCACCAAATATGATGATTATTGCCAAACATTTCCATTTTGGTCTCATCTGTCCAGAGGATATTGCTCCAGCAGTAATTTGGTGTTTGGTCCGATGCAACGTTGTAAACCTAAGCAATGTTACCATATATTTGCAGAGAGAGGAGGTCTAGCTCTTCTGCACCAGTGGTTCTTATTCAGTCTTTTCCTCATTGTGTACTCATGAAGCTAAATGTATAACATATAAACGACAGCGTGTAGAGTCTGAGATGTAGCTCCTGTTTTTTTGTTTGGTCTTTTTATTGTCTGTTTTGTTGTGTTTTTTCTGCTTCTCTGGGCATTGCATTGCCTGAGTTGGGGGTGTACTTGCTGGGACAGCAACTCCTGGGAAAATTGCCAATTGTCTTGAATGTTTTCCCATTGTAAATAATTTTTCTTACTGCAGAAAGATGAGCACTAAACTATTCTGAGACGACTTTGTACCACTTCGCTGTTTGATGGGCAACAAGAATGCCTATTCTAAAATCATTGCCCATGTCTTTCCTTGTTGTTGTTGAGTTAAAACACATGTCATTCTTTCAGACGAGATAACTGACAAAGTGCGCTTTTGCTGATCAGTTAATCAAGTGCCCTGATTAGGATCACCCGGCAGCTCCTTAATGTCTTCATTCCTGGGGAAGCAGTAAGAGTGTACTTAGTTTTTCTCTCCTTGCTTCAGCGTTTTTGCTTAGCTAGTGTTAAATAAATAATGACATGGTCTAATATGCCATGTGCTGTTGTTTATCAAAGGTTGTATTTATCTGACTTCAAGACCTAATGGGTACCAAATATTTTTGTTATGTTTGTAAAGTCCTAGAACTGTAAGTGCATGTACTTTTTCACTTGACTGAATAAAAACCATGCCTAAACATTCAGGAAAAGACTACCAATGGGAGAGAGGGAGACACCCAATCCTCATGCAACATAAAGCGGTGGCTTTTATTTTGCACGTTGTTTCTTTGTGTGTCAAAAAAATTATGATGTTAGTTTCTCACTGTCACCTATGCTGCTTCTTTGACTCATAGCCATTTGCATACGCAGCATTATTCCTTGAGAAAATATGGGGCAGCTTCAAGAAAACTCCACTTTGGAGAGGCGGGTGGAGTAAAAGCTGGTGGAGGAGAGTAAGTGATAGTGATGGACGGTGTGATATAAATAGAAGTGGTGATGGCAGGATAATGCATGGCTCTTTCTGCTGGGCTGGGGTTCAGGCCTGTCAGTGAGTTGAGGAAGAAAAGAGGAGGAGAAAGAGAGGAAGGAGTAAACCATGGGAAAGGAGGACTGGGTGCCTTTTTCAGGTCATTGTTGCCTCCTAGAGGTGTAGGAAGAGCCCTTGATTAATTATGATCATTATTATCATCATTCTGGCCAGGGACATTAATCACAGCCATGTCAGAGCAAGAACTGGACAGGGGGCAGGGCTACAATGGACAATCTGGGGAATGTCAGTGTTGGACATGAGAATTTTAGCATGTTAGACACACCTCGCCTTAGACCACATGTGTCAGACCTCAGCATCTATATATGCACTGTCAGAGCAGCATCCATCAAGGAAGGCCTCTTGTCAGAGTAGCTTGCTCCCACTGCTCTGTAGCAAACTGAATTAACACATGGTGATCAATGACTTCTCTTTACTTGAACTATGTGCTAAAAGGCAGTCAAGGATGAATTGACTGCTAACGCGAAAGCCAGTCAGCTATCCAGCTACAAAGATTGTTTTGTCAGGACATTTATCGTTAAACTGTAATGAGCAGTTATGACAAGCAGTGCAGTGTTATCATCAGCATGCTGGGATTTGTAACGAAGTAGTCCAACTTAAATGACCATAAAGCTCAAATGCTGTCCTGACACCTAATTTTTTAAATATTCAAACAAGTCTAGGTGTCATTTTGTGAAGCCATGAAACAGTTTGATTTTTTAAAATAGCACTTAGATTAAATCATAAAAGCACAAACCTTCTCATTGTCAGTAAACTAAAATATTGTGTTAGAAAACTGCTTACATGATGCTGTCATATTTTACTTTGCACAATCCTCCTCAATTGTCTTTAACAGACTATTTTCTTTCTTTCATTTTTCACCTTTACATCTATTGTACTGTTCCTTTGTTTTGCACAAAATGATAGACAGTTCCATGCAGCCATGACAGTGTGAACTAGGTGTTCATCACCAGCCAGCCAACAAGGCTGGGTGCCCTGCTCTGTCAAGACATCTCTTTGACTTTTATGAATACGTGTACACAGCTCAGAGCGCTGGTGGATTTGTCTTTATAAGTCTGGGTGACACGTCTGCAGCGGACCCACTTCATTTATTCCACTTGCGTAGATTAAGGCTGGCATTACAAGTAAGGTCACACCATGCATCAATGTTACCTCGACACCACAGCGCTGCTGAGCGTGCTCAGGCATTGCCATTTCCCCACCCTGGTTTCTCCACAGGAAATTTCCATCAATTTCTTGTTTTTGTATCTTCCTCTTAGCTTCATTTTCTTGATGCTCAACTGTCTCTTTTTTTTTCTCCGTCACAGTGTGTATCCCTGAGGCTAGGACAGGTGTGAACACTGCTTCAGGAATGGCTCAGAGCCTCACACTGTGTCAGAACAGGTGTGCTTTTGGACAGGGGGTGTGAGGCAGGTGTTAGATGTGGCCACAGCTCACGAGTGTAGCTGTCAAAATGTCTGTGTTCCTCCTTCTGTGATGACATGTTAATCCCTAACACTTGGTGTCCACTGGGAGCATCTACATCAGTCAGCGTATAATAAACAGGAATCAACAGGAAGTCAAGGGAGATTCTTTTTATGTCAGTAGACAATGAATTAGACTTAATTGACTCCTAATACCTCCCAAGCCCCTTTCTCCCCTCAACCCATCAACTCTCACGAACCTGTAAGACCTGTAAGATCAGGCCATTTCTAAAATAGGTTATCTCAACCTAAAAACATATTCTCATGAGAGGTGGAGTTTGACTTTTTTAATGCAGCTCATAGGTGGTTTGTGAGCTGAGGTCCTCTTAACCTTAACCTGGCCCTTTTTCAGCACAGGGACTCAGGGACAGCATTAGGGACAGTCATTTGTCCTTGCAGGTCTGGGTCCTTGAGTAGCAAAGAGGAGCCCTTAGCAGAGTTGGTATTTATATCAGCTGGCTACTTCAGCCCCTTAAGTAGGTAAAATCTCCTTAAAACATTGTTTTGGATAAAGGACAGCTTGATTTCTCTCAAGGCTGCTTTTTTCATCCCACTGTTAGCAGTGATATCTTATATCTGTGGATAAGATGTAAAAAGTTGTTGGAGAAAAGGTTGTTTGACATGTCATGGCAGCTTGATGTGTTTTTTCGTTGTTGTTTTTGTTCTTGCTATATTGTAGCTGGTGTTGATTTGTGGTTAGATATTCTGGCATACTGTATGTGTGTCAGCCGCCAGTGTCTCAGTCTGTCTGTTGTCTTGTATGAGTCTCCATCACAAGCCCGTGGTTGTATTTTTTTTCACAGGCTGTTGGGAGGATTTATTTGTCTTTTACTACATCACAGAAACAGACTCGTAACTCATGAATGAACTCCATTCCACTCCAACGCCCTGGCTTGCTGCGCTGCAAGCTCCATCCTTAGCATCTTATAGCCGTCAATCAGGCTAATCTACTCCCTCTCACATAGCCACAAAAGACTCTGACATCAAAGAATGGCAAGTCTGCCTTCGAACCGTATTCCCCCAGAATCTTCTCGGGAATACTCCCCCAGCTAGAGGTCAGCAACAACTGCACTCTTCTAGAGCAGGAATTAACAGCCAGATTACAGTGAACTAGATGAAGAGGTAAGAAAGAGCTGTAGCATAATTTCCAGGGGTGTTTATAAACAGTAACTCTTATGTTTTTATCATTGTTCAATAAAATAGATCTGATACAGAGCACTTGCTTTTCAGCTTACTTCAGAACATTTTTTCATTGCGATGGTTGACTTGGTTTTGAATGTTTGCAAAGAATGCTTACTTCATATTTTATAGGTCCTATTGATTGTGTTGTCACGCAGTATTTTCTTTTGGTAGTCACTCAGGTGATAAGGTTTCTCCATCACCAGGCTTTTGTCTCTTGATGGTAGGAGTTTATAGGAAGCAAAGGCAATCACTGTCATTCCAATGTATCTAAAAATGACACATGGATGCCTGCATCACGTAAAAGTTGCATTTGAAGTGACACAAACATGTTACATTACCAATGAGATGTTTGCGACACGGAGGTGACCTCTGCTGCTCTCATCCCGACTCTTATCCTGCCTGCCTCACCTTTGCCATACGCCAGAGCTGTTTGTCATGGATGATTTGGTAATAAAATGAGAAAGGTGTTGAGTCAGCGACAGAAGTCTCCGTTCCACCTGGCCCTCTGTCATCCCTCTCCCCTTTCTCACACACTTTTGCAAGCACACCCAAGTGCACTCGCACAAACCCATTTTCAAATTCCTTTGCAAAAGCCCACAGGTCTGTGCTTTTGCATATTTCTATAACAAGATTGCGCACAAGCATGCAGGCGAGGCACAGTATGCAGAAGGATATGGAAACTGTATGCACAACAGCTATTTTACGCCTTTCTCTCATGTTCTCTTTCCTAATCTGCCTGATACCAGATGTTTCATCCCCGCTGGTGTAAAGTTAGTACCAAAGACATTCAGTGCTGCTGATTACAGCATACATACATTTGCTATTAAACATGTGCAACATGCTATGTAATATATTGTTGTCTCTGCCAAGTGCAAGAATATGCACTAATATTAAAAATCACTGTGCCACAGAACCCTCTTTGCATTTATCATAACTCACATGGCTGGGCCGGGTCAAATGACTCAGCAAGCCAAATAATGGGCCTAATGAAGTGCAAAAAAGAGTCTGTCCGATTCTCTTTTTTGTTACCCACTGCGTGTTATTTTACCCTGCTTGCAGCTACCATTACTGACTTAGTGAGAGGAGAGCATGGTAATGGAGAATGCAAGCCTGATGGGGTCTCGGGAGCTTCAGCTGACACACAAGAGCTTCTCACAGGTTTCTGCAATCTTAAATATTTATAGCAGGGAAATTGTAGTGTGCTTGAATGACTTTAGTAATATTGTTTCCAAGCATGAACTCAAGTACAGACATCAGTCACTCAATTACCGGCTTTGTTGATTTTAAAACTGGGACGAAAGGTATCTCTGAGCCAGTTGATGTTACTGCTCATCGTGAAGTATTTTTACATACTTTGTAGAAAGTGGTGACTCAACGATGTTTTGGCCTCAGTTGCTACAGAATATTGAGTGCTCTATGATAATCTCCACCAATTGAGGATCATGCATTATGCAGACTCTATAATATAAAACACTGTAGTAGGACACACTTTGTAACCCTAACCACCTTCTGTTCCTTGTATGCTCTTTATGAACACACACACACAAACAAGAGAGTAGGCACACATCCATTCAAAATCACACTTGTTCACATAACTCACGTTGCACCTACTCTGCCAGCTGTCTTACCTAAGCAGTGCTGATTTTATCCAGGCTCACTGAGCAAGTATACAAGAGTCACCAAGCAGTTCCTCAGATAAATATTGTAAACACCTAGTCTAGCTAAGTGTTGTTGTTTATGTCAGGGACAGCGTTTATGGCGCTTGGTTGGCCTCTTAGTGCAGTTAAGTTTCCTCAGCATCCCACTCTGGCTATCAATTTCAGTGCAAGACCATCTACTTTTTTTTTTCTTTTTTCCTTGTCCTCCCTTCTTCCGTGCTCGGCTGGTGTTGCCTGCCTTCTCCCTCATCTCCGCTTGCCCATCTCACCTTCCTTCCTTCCAGATGGTGCATTTCACAACCTGCTAGGCACGATCAATCAAGCCCAGATGCAGACTGGGCTATTAAGGTCAGTAATGATCGGCCTTTGAGCGTTATGGGCCCGGCTCCTGTTGTAAAGCCATGCATCAAACTCTGTTCCAGCGCTCAGCTCGCCTGCCCTTAACAAGCCGGCTTAAAATATCGGCCGGAGGATACAAAATGAAAAGGGTACAACCTTATCTCTCCAAAGACAGGCCGCTGTAGCCCCGAGGTGTAATAAAACTACAGAACTTGGCCGTCGCCTAGAGTCATCTCTTTTATAAGCAATATCTTTCAAAGATCAGCTAAGCGGTGGGCTATGGGTGCTGGGTAGTGAAATGTAATGCATCACACAATGTTCCCGTGCACAGGAAAACCCTTTCTCACTATTCACACTTCTTCAGGAGTGCTAAAGTCTTACATATTTGTCTCATAGGCCACATGAGATTTATAGTTAATAGTGTTAGAATCCCTAGGATTAAGAGGGGTTTGACAGGGTCCTAAACCCTACCCCTCAGCCTGTTCAGACCAGGTACAAATGCATAATAAGGAGCTGAACCAACCTGCAAACCAGTAAGGGAGACACCTAGAGGGATTGGAGAACAACAGCTTTTCTTTATGGGACTAGGACATCCGGCCATCGTTTACCCTTAAAGGTTTTAAATCTTCCTTATTGAGTTACCTTCCCATCAGCCTTGTATTTACACCGGAAAAAAGCCAAGTCCAAAGAGTTTCAGTCCATGTAATGATTTTACTCATGAAAGTGCCAAGAGGAAACAACTTAGACTGCCATCACTGAACAGGGATGGTCACGAATGATAGATGGTTATGTCAGATGACACCCTTTATTCAGTCATCCAACTCGTTATTTAATTTTAAAACCTAGCAAATAACATTTGGTGTTAGATGAGTTTACAGAGTGACTTCCTAAATTGCAGCTGTTCTTTGTGGTGTTACTATGGCACATATTGTATATTTATTTATATACCAGACAGGCTTGTTATTGAATAGGTCACACACAAAATTCACTGACCGCTATTCAATAAGTCACTGATGCAATAAATAGCCAGTTTGAACAAATGTTAAGATCAATTGGTGCATAAATGGAAGCAGACAGGAAAATGTGTTTTTACTCTGTTATTACATGTTTGGAATAAAATAAAGACAAAGGCTCCTCTTCTTCTACATGCTCTGACTTCACAGCAGATTTACTCATCCATCCACTGTCCAGGTAACTAGGATTTGTATTTTATTTCCCTTTCAGCTTTGCATCACCTGTTTTTGTTTTTTTGTTGTTTTTTTTTACAGAAACCAGAACAAAAATAAAGTCTGGCTTATTTTTTTCACGTTGCCAATGAAAAGTGAGATTTTGTTCATAGCAAAGCATGAACCTCATGAAAAGTTATCATGTTATGGACAAAAGCACCTGTCACTTGTGTTTGGCACTGTGTGTTTTGATTAATTTTTTTGTTTGTTTTTGTATGTGAGTACAGAGAGCAGGCATGTGCTGCAGTCATGAGGAGAACATGATTCAGGCCTATTTATCCGTGGATGTGATGTCCGAGTGTTTTGCGGTTGGCTGGCGATGCCTCGGTGCCCCTTGCCTGGTTGGCCAGTGGCCTTGATGTCACCCTAGCCACAGCACACACACCGACAGGCGGGGAGTCCAGGTCAGCCCAGCCAGTCAGTCTGGAACCTTTGCACAGGCTCATAAAGCACAGAAGCACAGAGCAGAAAATTGAAAGCATCATGGAGGTGCCATGCCTGTGCTGGGGAGGAAGATAAAAGTCTTTGGCCAGGGTTAGAAGCATCGTAGCTGGAGATGCATGCTGGGGGCTATAGGATTTAATAACGTAAGACCAGGGGTTGTGGAGCTGTAAGCACATAGTGGCAGGGCACTGTGATGGTTTACAGTTGTATGACAGTACACTGCAAACCCTTATGATTAATAATACAGCTGTAAGACATGACATGTTGGTGTTCTCTCTATCTATTATGATTCTATTATATTTATTATAGATAGGCATGGCAAACTTAGACATAAGACTAGTTGTTATGTTATAGCTTGTCATGATTCTGTCTCACAGGATCAAATAACACTTGACCACAGAGACATGGGTAGTTAGGGTGTGACATTCGAATGAATTCATCACTGCCGCTGTTTGATCACTACAGCCCCTTTGTGGACATCACTGGGGCTAAAGCTGTCACAGAATCAGAGGCAACACAATTTATCCTCAGAACCACTCCTTCCTGCCACCTTTGACGTTCTATTAAAACATCACTGCGCAATAAGCTGATGGATTTTCTCCAATTTGGATCAAGCTTGGGTCCTGCTCCTCTTTCTTCCATCCTCTCCTTCCTGCAAATCATTTCCGCCTGTGCTGTCTACCACTCAGATTCCATCACATACCTGTGTGCTTGTTATTCGCCATTTTTAACTGCTTGTACTCGTAAAGTGGATGTGGATTTTATCAGCGGAATAAAAGCTGAATGTTAGCCTTAGTGCAGTGAGCCATTCCTACAACTCACAGCCTGACAAATGAGTTGTGACCTTGAGTAATATTTGCCCATTATTCAGAAGGCACTCGTGCAGATATTAAAAATAGCTCTCATTTCACGAGCCACGGTGGAAGAGGTGGAAGAGGTTTACTGATATTAAAGGTCCTTGTTAGGTGTATACAGTATCCATGTATTGAGTAAAAGAAAGGCAGCCATGCTTTCAAAAATGCCACAGTTGGTGTTTACTGAATTAGGAGTGTTTATGAATTAGGTTTATATGAAGAAAACTTTAGTTAAATCTGTATTTAATGTGATGCCTTTACAAACAAGCCACCTGTCTGGGCTATTCCAGGTGCATGACAGCTACAAGCTTCCAGTCAAGTCAGAGAAACGACTGTTCTTCTGTGGACTTGATATTTGTGATTTTTAAGACTGCTTTTTTAAATTGTGGTTGCTGTTAATCTGCAGAGATCGATACCATGCCTTCCAGATGGGATATTTAATGGATAAGAACCTAAATATCTTCAGTGCCCAAAGCATTTGCACAGAACTGTACATGCATTGATTAAAGTCTCTGAGCAGCATGATGTATGTTATTATTACTGCCAGAACAGTATTGGCCAGTCAGGACATGGTCAAGACCTCTGGTTGTCCCCTGTGGTCCTGGGCAATAGGACGCTGCAGATCCTTCAGGACCTATTGGTGAGATAGCACTTCTATGGTCAGACTTGTGACAGTCTAAAGATGCTGGTTCAGATTGTGATGTAGGACATTTAGAGTCTGGGTCGGTTCATTTACACATTCTTGAGTAGTTTTATGTAGTGTGGTGAGGCACATTGTGCTAGTAAGGAAGGTTGTGACCATCAGCTTTTGCCATGAAAGAGTGTGTTTGGTCTGCAGTTAGTCACCACTGGATGGCAGGACATTCAGACAGACACCATCCCAAGATTACCCAGCAGGACATTGCACATATCATTTTGACAATAATGGTATTACTAAGTGTCCTTTAACAAACCAGTAACTGTTATTGTAATTTTACCAATGTACATGCAGCTTCACAGTGAAAAATGATGTTGCTTTTAGATAATGAGTGTCCTGCCATTTAACAAAACACAAAATTACATTAGGAAATCAGCCATTATTATTTCACCATTTAATTTAGTTATACTCTTAATCCATATCCAAGACATTATTAGTTTCAGCCATTTCATTTTTCAAGTTTTAATTGAGATTCAGTTCATTTAAAAAAAAACTGAGGAGAATTTAGCCTAGTTTTAGCAGGAAATGGTTTTATAGTATTTAGCTGAAATTTTCATCAATCATTCTGTTAATTTCTCAGAGCTAACAAAGTTCTCTCCAGAGCCACAGAAGACATTATATGATCGCTCTCTGAGACTGAGTCATGCACCTTATAAACTAAATAAACTTGCTTCCATGTGTACAATCTGTGGAATGTTGCTTTAATTAATTCCTGTCAAATCTTATTTATCCAGAGTGTCTAGTCACAGTTTAATTCCCTCTACAGCGAAATAGAAAGAAGTTGTTCTGATAGATTTCAGTTTCTAAAAATTTTTGATGATGCAATTCCAATTACAGAGAACACATGTTCCTACTTGTTTTTCTTTGTTTGTTTTTGTTTTTTGTTGGTTGGTTTTGTTAAGGTCTGGGCTGTCAAGCAGCAACAACAACAACAAAAAAACCAACTAAACCGTTTGTTGTTTCTTTGTTGAAGTTTTGATGACCACAGTCAATATTGTTGTTGTGTAACATTATTGTGGTTGAACTATTTAACGAAGAGTGGTCAAAAGTGTATCTCAGGATTTTCTATTGATATAACAGGCTATCCATTGTTGTGCTTTCAATGTCAATGTTATTTTCTGCTTTGTTGTGTGCGCAAAAAATACACTGCAATATGAAACAACATGAAAGGACATATTGGAATTTTACAGGGTTGTTGTTTGTCAAGGAAGTATGAGGCTATTTTATTTTGTTTACTTTCATAGTGCTTTTTTATTTTTTCTTTTATCTTTTTATTTATTCATCTTCTTGATTAAATTAACATTGGCAAAAACTAGCCACACTAGTTTCCATCATCTGTGCAAGGTTTTTTGTTTTTCCAGTGAAAGTGTTTTGAAACCGTAGTTCTTCATAATGTCCTTTCAGCCCATCCTCCCATTTCGTCCCCTCTTCTCTTCAGCCCCACAGAGGGCTGTTTAGCTTTCCAAGGGCCAGAGCATGACCGCATGGCCACACTGCTGAAAGGCATGATGGGTAATAAGCACAAGTGGCAGTGATCCGGCTCATGGCTCTCGTTAGTCCTGCTCCCCAGCTCATACCAGTGGGTGAAGATGGATCCATCTGTGGTTTGACCTCAGTCAGGGCTCTGCTCACACACGCTGTCTGTCTCCCTCTTTATCTCTCACTCAGCTGTCTTATTCTGACCCCAAAAGACCACCTTATTCTCTCTCACACGTTTGCCCTGTAACCTTACTTATCTCTTTCTTATCACATATCCGCTTTTGTCCTTGTCTTTCACTTTTCAGTACAGTTCCATCTACCACTGTAAGCCTACTCGACAAGTTTCTTGTTTCCATGTCTCTTATATTTTTTTGGTCACTCCTTCACTCATTCCCCATGGCTGATTACCTCCCCTGTCCTTTTTGTGGTTTCACTCTCTCCATCATCTGTTTTCTTTAACCAATGCAAGAGCAGTTTCCTCTCGCTCTGCCTTTCCTCCTCCCAAGTTTTTCCTCTCTCTTTTCCCCCCTTTTCCATTACTTTTATTCTATAACCTAACTCACCTTTCCCGCTCCACGACCCGTTCATTGCCTCCCTCAAATCTTTCCCTTTGCTCTCTGAGCTGGGTGTGCAGGCAGCTTCTGAGTGGCAAGGTGACATTGTGTGTCATATCAGCATTCCACGGCAGTCCCCTTTCTCTCCAGAGAGTAATTATTTCTTTCAGAGTGAAAGGTTCAATTTGCTATAAAAGAACAAGAGCCTCAGGTATAGAGGGAGTAAGGGTGGGAGAGGAAGGAGGGAGAACAGAAGTGATAGGGAGGCAGAGAGTGAGGGAGAGAAGTGGGGGAGAAATCGGATGCGGTTTGGAGAGGAAGACGAGTAAGTGAGTGGGGCAGGGAAGTGGTGAAAGAGAGGAAGAATGAAAATAGCAAGTGAGAGAGGACAAGCAAAAATCTTCCCTTTGTGTAATGGACACGCTGTTCTCAGAAGAGAGTTCATGTGTGTGTAATCTGGAGATGAAAGCGAGGTTCTGTGAGGTGCCGAGTGACGTCAGAGCCTCCCTTCTTCCTGTCTGGCCCAAGATTATGTCACCTAGCTGGAACTGAGCATGGCTCACATCACAGTCTGGCACAGACACAGAGGCTAGAAAACACAAGGAGTGTCCAGAAGCAGGAAGTGAACAGGGATCACAAGGACACACTGTAAACTTTTGAGCTTTGATGTTTAATCCTGGATTTAATCCTGGACCTGTTATTTCTCTTTGCCAATATCTTGCTGTGTTTTTGGAGTTTTTTGTTTATATTTTGGCATATTTATAATTAAACCACACATTTCCTTTCCGTACCCCCTACATGCTCTCTACCGCACCCTATACCTCACTTTTCCGGTGAATCCTGCTGCCACAGTTACCTGCTGTAAATGGTCCTAGTCTCTCATGTGCTGAGTGCTTCTGCTGGAGACTCTCTCTCACCACTGGGATTAAGGAGCCTCTCCAGACAGGCTGAGGCGCTTATTTAAAGCAGCAGGCTTGTCACCAGGACTATTTTAAGAGGCAGCTTGAAAGCAATTGCTTCCAAGTTCCATCACAACGTTGGCTATGAGTTATTATGCACTGCTTCAATGTTGAAGAGCAGTGGAACCAAAAAGGCTTTCTCTGCTGCTCTACCTGGCACCGCAGGTGTTCAGAGAAATGACCAAATGGCGGAGGATGGAGGAAGACTTTAACACAAATGTTGCCATTTGTCATTACCTGTGATATGGCCTTTAGCAAATTTTTGTTGTCATTTAATCACTATTCCTTTAAGCCATTATCTTTCGAGCTTCTTACCTTGGTGAGAACAAACGTCATGCTAAATTGCCTCACTTATCATTTAATTTTATGAATTCTTAAAGCAAATTGCAACAATTGGTCATTAGTACCATGCCTGGAGCAAGTAGCCACTACATCATACCCAGAACCTGTAATATTCCATTCATATTGAATATTATTCTTTTTTGACAAATGACAAGATTGTCTCTGAGGTGTGCACCAAACGTTTCCTGCTAAATATTTCTTCCATCAACAGAATCAGCAGAGAATCTTACTGTGCAAAAGAGCTGCTGGGCAGAGTTGGGTGCTCTGTTTCTTGCTCTGTTGACTGAAGTGATTTTAATGTTTTATTGATTTTTGGATTTTTATTTTTATTTTTTTCTGCTCCAGCCTCCATATACACTCTCTCACTCTATCTTTGTCAGGAGGAACAGCCAAACAAGCAAAAAAATCCAAGCAGGTTTTGGTCTCGGTCCCTGTGCATCCAAATTCAAAGTTGCCGGAGCAAGTGACAACAATAATTGTTGGGCATGTTTGATTTTGAAATACCTCAAGTTTTGCTGAATGATCACTAGTTTCCCCTTTCGTAACATAGGTTTCCATCTCAGTCTAATTGCACAGTTGTCCACTTGCGCTCTGCATAAACTAAAAAAGCAGAATTAGAAAGAATACAAAACAATAAACAAGGAAGACAGAATAACAAAAAGAGGTCATAAAACAAATTTGCATACCCCCTCCCAGAGATGTCTGTTTAAGTGGGAGTAAGGGATGGAAGAAGGAAGAGAGGGAAAGAATGGGAGGGCAAGTGTTTATGAGGGCGCTAAAGCAGCATCTGAAGCCATTGAATGCAGGCTGTTCTTCTCTCAGAGGCATTAGAGCAGACCGCACCACTTCGTCTCTCATACACGCATGCAACATTTCCAAGGTTGTATAAATCACACTACTCTTGCTACTGAACCAGCATATCCTTCTCTCCACGAACAATTACCACCCCGCCCCTTGCTCAGATAACAAAGCATCCTATCTTAATAAGCATCCACCATGGGGAGCTAATGGTCTCACTGCTCCTTTTAATTTTATTCATACCTAACTATGAGATATTAATAATGAATGCAGAGTAAACAACAGTTTAAGATGCTGGCCACGCCATTGTGGACTAATTGGCTCATTAAATGTAACATTAGGTGGGAGAAGGGCCCTTGATTGGGAGTTGTAGGACCAAGTCAATGCTAACACTCAGAGACCATTGATCTTTAGCCAGCCTGTACTACTCTGATTAAAGAGCAATAAAGATGGGACTGGTCCCCCTCGGCTCCAATAACATGGCCGCAATTCCCTAAAAGTGCGTCAGATGCTGCCCAAATGCAGACTGATATTTTGTCTTTCATGATCCTCCTGTTAATCACAGCAGGGTGAAGCTGCTGCTAAGGGACCACAGAGGGACATCTGTGGCCACAGAGCCCAGAGTAGCAGAGGTGCTAAATGGTATAAGGAAGAGATCGATGAGAAGGGAACTGGCTGCGTGCATCAGGTCCTAACCACCAAGCATTTCACCACACTCCCCAGGTCTTGACATGATATGTGTACATGACTGTGTTTGTGACCACATCTGCAGGACTCTTTTCTAATGCAGCCACAAGAGGGGCTCTAAAGGGCTTCTGGTCAGTGCACTGTTTCACATTTAAAAACTGAAGAACCTTAAAACAAATCAAGAAATGCTCAGAGTTCAATCATACACCACTTACTGTTACAAATTTTAGAACATTTTAATTCAGAGACTGCTGGAATCGTATCTGGCTAAATAAATATAGAAATAAAAACAGTATATGTCCATTTTTTCTGCCCCTTCTAATGCAGAGTAAAAATGTATGGTTGTTTATGCAGTATATGCTACAAGGATTCATTGGTGCCATTTCATACTCTTGGAAGTCTCATATAAAAGTTTCATATTTAAGTAAACAAAACAGACCACCCCTCCGTGTGCATGAATCTTAGACCTTTTCAGCACAATCTGGTGGTAATGGGCATTAGGGGGCAGGAGTGCTCCTAGCAGCTCAGTGGCATCTGGCCTGAGCAGGCTTGTGGCCTAGTTGACTGCCTCTGCTGGCTAGCTACAGTATGGGGGGCAGTTTTATAGCTGTACTCCTGCCTGAGCGCTGACTCCAGGTCTAATAAAAACCAATATGTTATTCCACCCTCTCACAGCAAACAGAGATGATGCTCTGTAAAAACACAACAAGCCTTCAGATTAGCCATCAATAAAAACCTTTTAACAAACTTTGTGAAACTATATAAAGGCCTTACATACAGTGAGCACAAAGACCTTCAGTTATATTGGGATTTCAGGTGTTGCTGAAGAAGCAGACTGCTGCTTATGCACATCTCAGATAAGTTAGTGACTGTGTCAGATTTCAGCAGCTTTAATTAAGCATTACTATGGTGGGGCTAAATGATGTCATTATATAACATATAATGTAGGGCAACAGGGCGACATAATCATTTGTGCCAAGTAAAATAAAGAAAACAGCAGCCTAATATTCCTCCCTGCTATGAAGTGCATTTTATCTCCTACAACACAAGGTCAATATGCTATTATGTAAACATAATGATTCATATGGCTCTTTTATCGTGCTAGTAGTGATGAAAAATGGTCTTGGTTCTGTAAATGCTGAAAAGAAGAACATGCAATCTTGTGAAAAACAAAGTACATCTTCCTTTACATTTAACAGTTTTAGATATAAAGGAAGTATCTTGCCATCATGAGGCTTAAACTCAGGTGAATGGTTGAAATGAGCAACAACAGATGATGCATTAATTTTATTAATATTTATTTAAGCAAAAATTCAGAATCAGAGTATTTACACTTTATACTATATTTAGTAGTTTTTAGAGCCAACTTTAGCAACTATAATGCACAACAATAATTTTTTGAAAATTACATGTGTATTGTGGTTGTAAAGGAATTTCTTCTTGAGGGGATTTTTTTATACATATCTCTCTCAACATCTCACCAAAGAATTGAAATCTGGTCGGGGTCTGGACTTTGACTCGGTCATTTCAGCATTTTGATTCTTCACTTCCTCTTTTTTTAACCACTCTGTTGTGCATTTTTATGGTGAGATCAGGATCCTTGACCTGCTGCATGACCCACTTTCAGCAAGCTTTATCTGACAGAGGGATGACCCCCACGCCTGACTCCAGAATACTTGGGTATACACTGGAGTTCATGTTTGACTCAATAACTGCAATGCGCCCAGGTCCTGTGTCCATAAAACAAACATAAATCATCACCTGCCCACCACCAGGCTTGACAGTTAGCATGAGGTGTTTGCGCTGATATGCTTTGTTGGGTTTTCATCAAACGTGGCACTGTGAATTATGGCCAGACATCTCCACTTACCTGTCTAAAGGGACATTGCTCCAGAAGTGTTGTGGTTTGTTCAGATGCAACTTTGTAAACCTAAGTTATGTTGTCATGTTCGTTTTAGAGAAAAGCTGCATCATCCTGGCAACCTTCCAAGCAAAACACTTGCTTCATCGTTTTCTAAATGTACTGTTGTGAATATTAAAATTTAAAAAGCTTGTTGACGCCTCTAGTCTCTAAGATGTAGATCATGGAGTTTTTATCCATTTTTTAAAGCTTTGTATGGTCTAATCTTGGGGCAAGCTTTCTAGGACATCAACTCCTGGGAAGAATGGCAAACATATTTAATATTTTTTCCCTTGGAAACTTACACGTAACCTTTCCGCAAGTGATGGGCAGCAGCACATGCTTTTATAAACTATTGCTGCTGTCTTTCCCTCTTGTTATTGTATTAATCCACATCTGAATGCTCCTGACTAAAAAAAATGTAGAAATGTCAATGTTTGTGGAGGTGTGCCTACTTCCTAGTGATCAAAAACGATAATCATTATTATTATCATTATTTTTATTATTTACTCATGTGGGAAACTTTAGAATTGAATGTGTATGTACTTTTTTTTCCCATTTATTCCATTTTCCTTAGTTAGTGGTGTTCAAAGTCTTTGTATTTCCTGATCATAGTTTTCCATATTGGGGAGTGATTTTGTATATATTATTTCAATGCTTTGCTGTTTTTTTTTTTCATTTGTTTACACTGCAGGTACCTTTTTAAATGAGGAAGTAGACTTTTCCTCGGGGGATATTATTTCCAAGTTGCCTTGGATGCTCATTTTGATAAATGTGCTGAAAGCCAGCTTCTTGAAAATAAACATATTTTCCTCTTTAAGTGGCTAATCTTCTTGACTTGCAGCTGCCACGTCCATGTTCACACCCAAGAGCCACTACAATAAGCTGACGATGTGGAGCAGCATAGCAAGAAATCAAACCATGATAACGAATGCCTTGAGCCTGGTTTAAGGCATGGGCTGATATCTTCCATGCGCAGCCCTCTTCTTTCCCATCTCCCTTCTGCACCCTCATCTGCCTCTTTTCCTGCTTCAAGCATGTCTGGGCTGCACCCTTCCTTTGCCCTCCACTGCCCCACCTTCCTGATCTCATCTGGAGACCGAGCACATGCTGTGGAGAGATAGAGGAGGGGTGCAAAAGGCATCTCCACCCAAGCTAATGACGCCCGCTCCTTTCTCAACTTGCTATGCTGAAACAGTTTCTCTGGCAGCAGCCAGGTTGAACCCAGATGATAGTAGCAAACATCACAGAAGCTGAGACAGAATGGAGATGGTCTCCTGCAGATAAGGAAGATATTGTTTTGAGAGTATGCGTAGCAAGACACACACTTAAATATGCACGTGTGATTGAGATGTGCATATGTGCAAGTGCCTTTTTAAAACACGTATATCCTCCAACTCATCAGCATTGAGGGCAGTAAGCAGATGCGTCATCCTGTCACATGCACCTTACCCATGAGTGGGTACTATATACGACATTTAACACCCCAGCATCCTGAGTCACACTACACAAAGTGTCGCTTACAATGTTGAAATGCATTTTTTCTATCTTTCTCATTTTTGCGCCCACTCTGACACTAATAGCCACACAATAAACTCCCTATCACACTGCCGGCTGGAAAAGTAGCATTTTCTAATGAACTCTGTGTTGCCAGATTTTGATATTCTGCCAAGGTCAGCAGCCATCAGTAGGAGGCCCCCGGAAAGAGAGCCAGTTGAAAAGTTCAACCAGCATGAATGTGTGCACACATGGATTTGCAGTTTGTGGATTCTCAAGCTTTGGGAGAAGCCATACCAAGGTCTGTGCGCTGAGTCAGGGACAATATACACATCACAGGCAGTGAGTCTTGTGGAGCACACCTTGTGATTTGCTCTGGAGAAGTGAGCCACAAGTACATACCAATAATAGGACAAAATCTAATATATAATCTAATATAATATTCAGTTACGCCCCAGACTTTTACAGTTCTCTATTGAAATTTATGCACCAAAACTGGGAATGATAATTACATCAAACTCATGTGCTTGCTGTGTGAAGTTTAACTTTGCATAATATGTCAAACCTAGGCGCACACATGCATATAGATACACATATACTCTCCAAATTAGAGACAAAAGGGGATGGTGGGATTAACAGATCAGTTCCCAATTTCCCTCAGCCGCCCAGCGGTAATCAGATCATCCTGCACCTGACATGAGGGCTGAATTCCATTAGGCTTTATTAACAGTAATTATTCACGGATTCCATTCTGTGTTCTCACTGCCTATTCTATATTTTTGTTGAAGACTCTAAAGTTTCCTCTTCTTCCTGCATTCCCTTGATTTCTCCCTCATTTTCATTTTCTCATGTATTCAATCATACTTTCACCATTTGTGTCGTGGGTTCTTTCATGAGTCTTTCTGGCCCTGCACATGTAAAACCACAGATTGAAGCTGAAGGTCACAACAATTCACATTTGAACACACAATAACATGCTGCTTTTATTCTAAGAGAAGCAAAGGATAAAAAGGCCTTTTCGAACGTTCTCAAATATAGCCAAGGGACGAATCAGCCTGCTGCCGCTTTCTTTTTTTTTTCTTTTTTCTTTTCTTTTCTTTTTGCCACAGACTTGTTTCTTCTTTCAGCTGGCCCAGAGATGAGATGGACAATTGTGGACTCTTTCAGATAGTGTTTCTCACTAAAGCAGGAAGGAGCATGAGGACTACAGAAAAAGCAAAATCCTCCTGAGAGCAGCTTTTTACTCCCAGTTTGTGTTCATTTGTCCCCCCCGCTCCCCTCGGCTGCCTTTGGGAGCGAGTCAGCACTTGTTTTATTGGCCGTTACTGTGTGTCACGGAGCAAATCGCTTTTTACTCACAGGTGTGAGAGGAGGACAAGTGTGAGTGTTCCATTACTTTTTGTATCAGGTTAGAATTATCTGGGTGTGAATGGGCTTGACCGTCCCTCTGCGTTGGTGCATGACTGCATGTGAATAAAGGGCGTATGCATTCGTCTAAAAGTAAGAACAGCGTTTTAGTTGCACTTGTTTGCACATAAAAAAATTAGTATGTGAATATGCTATATATATATATATATATATATATATATATGAGGTTTAGCAAATTAGATGATGGAGCCGATTCCCTCTGTGCTGTTTATTATCACATTTTGTGTAATTATATAATTACTGCTAATCACCCACCTGAGGTGGCAGTGCTCTGCGGCAACGCACTATTACAGAACAAACACAGCGACTTCAGCACATATCACACTCATTAACACACTCTTCCCTCCCTCATTCTCTTTCCTATTCTCCCTCTCCCTCGTTCCCATTCTCCGTGCTCATTATCTCTTGTCTTTATTTACATGCATGAAAACACACATGCACGCACATGCTGGAGCGTGCTCTCCAACCTAATGAGGATCCCAATCAACCGTAATGAGATGAATAGCTATTTCAGCTGCAGATAGAAGAAATTTATAGAGGGAAAATCTTTCCCAGCAGGTATATTTCTGATGTGAAACAGAAAGAAGAAGAAAGCATCCCCCAAATCACATCTGATGTTCTGCCCCTTCAACAGGCACCTGAGAGAATGGGGTAATAGTGTAGTGTTGCCATGTACAGCGCATTAGTTAACTGAATGTGCCAGTGTCCAAATGAGAGGGAACGAGGGGTGGGGGCGAGGAGTGGGATGTGGTTGGGGGAGACAGGAGGGGGAAGAGGGGGTGAATGGTGGGAGCTATTCAGAGGCAAGAGACAAATCTCACATTTCAGACTCCATTTCAAAGAACATGAAATTCAATATACCACTCCAATCCACTGCAAGCTGTCATTGCTTATGCCAGTAATAGCAATCACAGATATTGTATTCACTCCTCCCAGCCTCCCAGTGTCAATTTATGTTTACGTTTGCCAGTAAATATATTAAATGTCATTTAAGCCTTTTCAAGAAGCTGATTGTTTTGCTTTTGTTTTGTGGTGTTAGTTCTCACTGTGTGTCATCCTGCAGATCTTTGCAAAGGCTTTTATTAATCTGCAGGCTGGAAGGCAACTCGCACCAGCACTCCCCAATGCCCCATTGTCATCTGGTTGTGTAAATATCTCCTACTAAATTAAATTTTACCCTCTGCATTGGGAACAAATTGAAAAGACACGTAGACAAATCCAGGTATTGTATTTACACCAGTCAGTTGTAAATTGAGTGACATTTGAGGCAAGCATTAGTGTGGACACCATCTAGACTGTAATAGCAATCCCTAGTCCCTCTCTTGTTTTGAGCTATGTGAAAAGAATCCAGCAGTAGGGGAAATGAGTTCTTTGGATTAGAAGAGCACACTGGCACACACACTCACACTGATAGACACACAAACAGAACCAGGCTGTGTGCTGCAGCAGCTAGGCACCCTCTGGGATGCATTATGCTAGCTGACAGAGCGACAGGATGGCACAGAGAGACCCACAAACATCTTGCCCACATAATGAGATAGGGCAGGAGCATTGGGGTTTCTTTGAGGAAGAGGTGAGTGAGTTGACAGTGGGAGGAGCTATTGGAACATGCCATTCTTTGGTGTGTCCAACAGGCCGCATGCAGGACCTGTCTGTCACCAAATATATCTGAAGGATGGCACCTGGAGACTGAGGCTGAGATATACACTGTAGCTTAAATAGCTCATATCTGACAGGATTAATGACTTTATCACAGCCACAAAGCCAGGCAAAACAGGCTGCGCACATGTATCTGATGGTAGAGACACTTTAATTAAGCAGTATGTGTGTGCAGACAAGAGGACATCTCTGTTTTTACCCCCTAACAGAGCATGACCTGTTTTAGACTTACAGAAGGCCCTGATTCTTTCCCATCTTTGTGATTTCTGAAGCACTGTAATTCTACTCACTTTAAAAGTGCAATCGCAGCACTTCACAGGCCTCCGTAAAGCCTGTAACTGTATAAGAACTCATGCTAGAGGCCTCAATGTATGTACAATCCACAGACATGACCATCTTCACTCTCACTTTGTATCGCTCAGGGATGCACCTTATTTTCAAGGACACTTATAGTCTGCTCGCCACTGTGGGCTTTTTAGAAAAACTTCTAGACCCTCCTATTACTGTCATCATCTGCAAGAAGGAAAACAGGCTCAGACAGTAGTATTATTGTGGGTCATAAAAGCCACTGCTGTGTAAATGCTTTTACAGGTCTCTTCACTCCAAAGCAGACACTACCAGTCTTCTTTGTTTTTCTTTCACTCTTCTGTCCTTTCTGCATCTTTTTTACTCTCTGTTTCATTGACCTACAGTCTGTGTGCCTATGCTCCCTCTGAATGATAAAGGGAGGGACTCTCATCCTATTGCATTTAGGGAGGACAGGGCAGAGTGCCACAAGGAATGTCTACTCACCTAGATGTTAGGTGCCTCTTCTATTGGAGAGGGATATGCAGCTTTCCATACAAACAACTGCTAGAAACCAGCCACTCATCACCTTACGGAGGGATACAGAGCACTAATGCCTGATCTCCAAACACATATTAAAGATTATGATTTTTTCTCTGACCGTTGTATCCATCACATGTGCTCTGCCGTCTGCAAACACATACGTGACATTCCATGACATTTCATGTGATCCATGTGTCATAAAGCTGACATAAAGGTTGACATACAGCTTACTTGGCGATGGATTGGCTGTCATAAACATGGATAGCTCTACATAACAAATGATCCTAAATTTTCATGGCACTGTTCTGACATTGAACAATGTCGTCTCTGCAATCGAATCCAGAGCTCATTTTCCAAGCACTGACCTAAATCTTACTAATGTCACTTCCACCAACATGTTATGATTGAATGACTCCGTGATCGTACGCTATTTGTCATAAGAAGTCATTATACAGCATAAATATCATAATCAAACTGTTATTTTTAAAGCCTCGATCCGTGGTTCAGGGTCTGGGGAAATCAACTTTTTTGTATCCTTAGTATCAGCGTCCCCTTCATGATCCCATGTTATATTTTAATACAAGGGCAAAGTGCTGTTCTCTGAGTTCTAGAATACACTACATCAGCTCTTATGATATTGGTTCTAGTTTGTTTTGTTTTGTTTTTTTTGACACATGGTTATCAGTGTGCACATATTTGTAAAGATATTTTGATGAGACACCCTGTTTTTTCAGATTTGTGTTTATGCGTTTCTACATATGCATACATATAGAGACTCATAGCAAACCAGAGACATCAGCAGATTAGTCCCGTCCTCATCCGTATGCATGGCTAGGCATCCTTCACACCGCTTTTGTTTTTAATGATAACTGGTCCCATACATTGTTTACTAAGATGACAGGTCTATTTCCTCCTGATTTATAGTGCCGTTGCATTCAAGGAGATATTGTACTTATTACTTTAAATGCACTATGCATAAAAAAAGTCAAAGAGACATAAGGAGGGAGTAGGGAAGGCACAGGCATGAATTAAGGGTCATTGTTTCTCTCCTGCTCCTGATCGAGCAGCTGTTTGTAGAGGTCTAGACAGAAAACTGAGGGCTCATCACCTAAGAGGTCAATGTTGCTCACATCCCTGACTCACTTGGCTGCCAGGACTCTAAAGTGACACTGATAGGATTGTCATCCTACCCTTTCAAGATCTTTATATTTTGTGTGCTTCAGTGATTGGGTGGGTCTCATTTTAAGCTCCTCATACAGTCTCAGAAACACTCCCTCTGTTGGTTGAAGAATTTGTTTTCCAGTGGTGACATAAAACCACTTTGACCCTTACCCTGCTCGCCATTCCTAACCATAAAATACAGAAAAGAAAAGAGTAACTACATTTGTTCTCTAGAAAAGCTGTGAATGGTATACAGATATTTGACGGCAATGGTTTGCAGAGAGGTAAAGTGATGTAAAGGCATAGAGGAGGAGGTAGACTGTCAGTCTTTTGACTGATTTAGTTACAGTTGCACAGAGATCAATTATTCAGCAGAGGCATGCATGGTCGCAGGATTAATGGTGCATGCAGCAGATAAATCAACCATTGGTCTCAAACCTCTCAGGGAGATCTCAGAGAGAGGGGAAACATTGCAAGACAAACATAGAAGCACGTTTGACGTTGGCATTTTATACCCATCCCTTACCATTAGTAACCTTGAGATTTCAAAAGAGAATGTTGACGGTGAGCACATGCAGTCACAAATAACCATCCAGATTTGGGGATATAATGTCAAAAAATGTGCACATTATATCATCTTGAACGCCGATTTTACTCCGAAGGACAAAAGTGTCTCTGTCCTCAAACTGTGAAAGGATATGAAAAAGGAGGGCTGGAGTTGCTGTTGAGAGATTGAAATGCTGCTATATATTACAACCTCTGGAGACCTGTCGGCACTCCAACTGACTACCCCAACCCCCCACCACCACCAGCAGCTCCATCTCCGTCTATCTCGCTCTCTTCCTTTCTCCTGTGCTCACAGTGACTTTGCTCTGGGTCCTTTTTTTCCATCCCTGCTCTGCTGTTACATTTCCCATCACACTCCTTTTACGTATTCATGCAATGCATCTGGTCGTGTTTATGTCTGTCTTGCTGTACATGTATTTGTACTGTACATGGCTGTAAGTGCATTCATCACTCTCCCTGATTGAGTTTGCTACATTCAGACTTTGCACCCTTTTCCACCTCTGACTTGGCTGTCAGGTGGTTCCTCTCTGGTATATCTTATCCTATATCTGGGTGCCTATAACGTCTTCTATTTATAATCCTTCTTTATCAGTCGATCGCCTTTAACTGTGATTTTTAGGAACTTCTCCAACCCAAACAAGCCTCATGGCCTTCTTTCTCTTCTATTTGAAACCATATACCCTGCTCAGACTCCTAACTTCACACATCATGTTTTGCCTAAATTAAATCCCTAATAATTTCAGTCCCAGTCCCATTTATTTTTCCAATGTGTTTTTGAGGTTGCTCATTCTCTCTCCTCTTTTGTTGCTCCTTGTCTTTTTTTCTTTCTCTGTAATGTATTCTCATTTTTTTTCCCTCCTCCCAGCGGTTATCTTCATATGTAGTGCTGGTTCTCTGCTGTGTTCAGAGGTGTTCTGTGAAGCCAAAGCTAACCTTTGGCTTCCCGATTAGATTAATTGCAATTAATTAAGAGCAGAAGGAGCATGAGTGACTTTGGCCATATCAGAGGAGCAATAGTGCAGAGACATTACACATATAAGTGAGGGTGGAGGAGTGAATAAAGGAGGGATACAGCGAGGACGCCGTGGTGAATGTGGGAGGATCAAAGCCGAGGATGGCGGCAGAGTGCTGTCCCCTGCTGTGCAGCTCAGATAAAGGCAGGTTAGCGCCACAGGTCTTCTCAGTGAGAGGGAGCCAGGCACAAGGCCAGGAGATGCATGAACAAGCCAGCTTACAAACATCTCATAATAACTCAGGCAGAAGAAGCCCCCTGAATTAAAGTGTCACTTTTCATTTGCTTCTCTTTCCCTCATTTTGGCTCACTGGCTGGTTTTCCTTTCTCTCTCGTTCTCTCTTGCTCCCTCCCTCTTGTCTGCTTGCCTCACCCCCTTAACCAACCTCCTCCCCCAATCTCCATCTGCACAAATATGGTCTCCTTCAGCTTCGTTCCCCCACTGTCTTCAACCCAAGGCTGCCTGGGGGCTCTCAGGCTTTCCCATCAGCCCGCTGTGTGTCTGTACCTCTGCCTGTCTTTCTTTGTATGTTTCTGTGTCTGTTTGTGGCAGTCCTTGTCTCTCCAAATCTGTCTCTTGGCTGCTCTCTGTCTCTGTCTGCAGGGCTCTTGACACACACATACAGTCACAAGTATGAACACTGGCAAAGTTATAGATTTTTGGCTATATACACATCTACAGTGGAATGCAGTCCAATAAATATTGCACAAAGAAAATGTTTTCTTGGGTCAACACTTGCTGAAACTGCAGCAGTAAACAAGAACAAAGTTAACTTTGCGCCCTGGCAACATTGTGTCAATACTTTTTGTACCTGACAGTGGCAGCGTGATCAGATGAACTGTGGTCAACCTTCATAGATACAAACCAAGGGCTGTGTGCAGTAACAAAGAAACAGCTCCATTGTCAGGCTCATCATTATTATTTTTGAAGTCTGTTATGTTAGTTGACACATGGTTGAGGTTGCAGGTCTTAGCAGGGGATATAAGATAGAAGCATGTTTGGTCAGAATAAGATTGCTGTCGTTTTCATTATTCTCACTGTTCACAGGCTTACTAATCCACCACCTGGATGCCGCCAGTTTGATTGTTCTGGATTCTGTGGGGACTAAGACTGGGTCATCAAACTGTGAACAGATAAAAGTGCCCAAAAGCTGATGAGGAGTGTTGCCATCCTCTGAAATAGAGCTCCAGCTTCCCCACAACACAGTATTTGGAAGGACTCAGGCAGCCATCAGTCTTTAATTGGACATTGTGGGCCATAATGAAGAGATCTCAATGTGTGGTGGAACTGAAGAGAATGGAGAGTGGATACAGAGAATTCAGAAGGCCGAAGAGCGGGGTGAACCTAGCGCTCTTTAATGCAATGCGTATTGGCAGGTGTCGCTCTGCCTAATTTCACGCCTCTGTGAGCGAATGTGCACCCAGACGATCGCCACTTCCAAGTCCCCTCTCTTTCTCCCTTCTGTGCCTTGATTTCAGTCTCTCAGCTTTAGTGTATTATCAGTTGCAGTGATATGTTTGTCCTTCTACCCTCCTGTGTTATTTGGCCTGTGCAGAATGTGCACTTTGATTCCCCCTGAAACCTGGAAGCCTGTGCCTGAAAGCTCCATGTCAGGGTGTGTGTGGAGCCCAAGCACTGAATTTGAGCATGTTGACGGGAAGGGCCCAGCTCTTCCATCTGTCACATCCAGGCCATATGACGAGGAGTGATGTGATGCTTGTTCTTTTGCCTCTGTCAGTAATACAGCCTGTTGGACTAAAGGCCAGTGGGGAGAATAATGGTAGGGTGTGTGTGTGTGTGTTTCACGCAGAGTTGACATTAGGACATCCTTTGGCAGCTGAGACATTAACAAAGTCTGATCTGTGATCCTTGCCCCATCTTCTCTTATGACCTTCGGGCTGCTTCTCAAGTCCTCCCCACCCCCACCCCTCCACCTTCACCCTCTTACCCTTTTCACCCCTCTTCACTCTTTCTTACTCATCGTCCACCCTACCATACCCGACACCCTCCTCCCAAAAGAACACGGTTCTTCTCTACTCACCCTTCGTCGCCCCTCCTTCCTGTACTCTGTGTTTGTGTTGAGAAGATTAAGCTGCTCTGACAAAGCTGTGTTTACAAATATGCAGGCAGAGAAACAGGCCAAGCGACGCTGAATAGGAATAGAATACAAATTGCTTTTTTATCTCTCTTAGGGCCAGGGCGAGAGAAAATGTGTTTGCGATTGTTGCTCCTCCGCCTGTGAAGGATAAAGCCTCAGTTCTTGGTTTGGGCTCCCTGTTAGCATTCACTCTATCCTCTCCTCTCTCTGTCTCTCTCTCTCTCTCAGTCCTCCCACTCTCTTTCTTCCCCCCATGCTCTCTCTGCTTTGTCTCCTTCACACACTCTGTCTCTTTCTCCCCGGCAGGATTTTTTTCTTGCTGTTTCCTTGGTAATCATATCTCCTCTCCTTTTCTTTCGTCTTTCCTCTCTAACTCTTTCATGTCTCCTTGATGTGTGCCCCTCTCTCCTCAATGTGTGTGCCGCGCCTTCTCCCTTCACCCCGTCCCTCTTTTCCATTCTTCTCCTCCCTCATGTTTCCATCGAAGCTGAATATTTTTCTCCGTAACTCACTCTCTGTCTTTCTCTCCATCCATCTTTTCTTTTTTTCTTTCCTGCACTCAGTAGGACGTGTCATGATTTACGGTCTCTCTCAGCTCCTCCTTGCTTACACTGGAGGTATTAGAAATTTTGAAAGCCTATAGATCACGGCAAGGGGAGAGGGCATGAGTGTCTGCTAATCAGCCTGAACAGAACCGTGCAGCGTCAGAAATTTGGGCTCTTTTCTTACAATTAGGCGGCATGTCTGCCTGGCATAATCCATGGCAGAGAAGCCAAGCCTGTGATGTCATCTTCAGTGGGTCTCCGCCGTGTGTGTGTGTGTTTTAGGAGGAACCGGTGGGTTGGATGTTTGCTCTCATTAATGCAGAGGACGTGCTTCCCTTCTCCACACAGTGGCACTTTTATCCTTACCTCAGCTAACACAAGGGAAGGTTAATAGGCAGTCAGACCGACTCAGACATTGCCATTGATGTTTAATAAGCAGCATCAGTCTCACCAGTGTGATGCCGCTATTAATTTGTTGTTAAATTAAGAACAGCCAAGCTTTCTGTTGCGCTTTTATCTTACTTTTTCCACGGCTGAACCTCTACCTCCAACCCTGTTCTGAGTTTTTCTTAGAGGTATGATTGCATGTTTTTTGTTGACCTCTCTGGCAATTGTCCAGCACATACATTTATGTTTAACTAAGAGGTGTGAAAAGATTGGATGCAGGAAAATCTCCTCAGACTCAGCTGTTTCACTGGCCACTAAAAATGACAGCTAAAAACATAAACCATGGCCCTGTGTCTTTAAACTGCATCTCTGTAACCTCTTTCTGGTGTCCATTACTCTACTTTTAATACAATGAAGTGCCTGTTGTATTTGGTATTGCCAGACTTTGAATGCTTACTTTTTCTGCTGCTACTTTCACATCTGTTTTAAACAGGCAATCTGAAGGTCAGACCGGGGGTTAGGTCATAAGGAAGCGGAGCCTTTGGATAATGGCCTGTTTCCATCAGTAAGCTTACCTTATACATAAATATTTTACATCAATTTCAAATCTGTCACCTCCTCCCTATTTCCATGGTTTTCTGACCTCTTGTACACATTTACAGCTGGGTTAAAACACAGCTCTTAAAGGTTTAAAAAAACAAAGGCGTGACTTTGTTTAGTGAGTGACACGTCTCCAAAAGAAGTTCTTTAATATGATGTAAGTCATTCAAGGACAGAAGAAAGTCAGATGGAGGGAAGTGGAAGAAGGTACCTTTCTAAGCATGTGTAGGCCTCTTCTCATAGCATGGGCACTGTAGCTGCAGTTCAACTTTTGACAAGCTGACAGGAGAGCTGCAAGTTTTGCTGAACTTTCTTTTGCTGACAGACATCAATGTGTTGACCGCTGTAGTAGGCTGAGGTCAAGGTAAGACCTCGACTGACACTGTAAAGTATAAAAAAAAAAGCCTGACATATTCAAACATCTACAGCACCCATTTCACCTCTCTTTCTGTTGTGTTCAAACATTCTTTTTTTTCTTTGATAACAGTCTTTGCAGTGGTTCTGGAGAAAAGATATAGTAAACTGGTCACGGTTTGTTTCTTTGTTTTGTTACATGCATATTTGTTTCGCTGTCCTTCACTGGATCGTGCCAATGTATTTTTCTACACTGATCAATTATTAGTATCAAGGTTTTCTGTAGTTTGTAATGTTCCTGGGCTTGATCAATTCAAGACAAAACTACTTTCTTACTATCATAACAAAGATGATAGTTAAAATCACGTGATCTGGTTGAGATGGATTTTTTGAAGGTTTTTCCCTGTTTTTCTACCTGTCATTAGCATATATGTATAGATATGGACAAATTGACTTATACTCTCCCATTAAAGTACAAAATGCCACAGTGTTCCCTGAAATAACTTGAAAATGACAAAAGTAATAAATAATTTACTGAACACCGACTAATGAAAATAAGATATTGGTCTTAAATGGTGGTTCAAGGCTAATTTAAAAAAACTAATTAAACTGGCCTGGACAAAAATATTATGACCCTCAACTGAATGTTGCACAACTTTTTGAGACAACTACTGCAATGAAGAGATTTGTGTAAGTCTTAATGAGATTCCTGTGCCTTTAGGCAGGTATTATGATCCACTCCTTATGAGCAAAGTTTCAGCTCGAGATGTCTCAGGTTTGAAAGGCTTCTTCTCCAGACCGCATGTTTCATCTCTTTCCACAGATGTTCAATGGGATTTAGATCAGAGTTTGTTGAAGGCCATTTCAAAATAGTCTAGTGTTTTGTTCATAGCCATTCATGCCTGTTTTTAGTTGTGTGTGTGAGGTTATTATCCTGCTGGATGACCCACGACCTGCAACTGGAACCAAACCTTTTGACCCTGGACAGCACATTTACTCCAGAATAATTTGATCGTTTTTAGATGTCGTTGCAAACTGCACAGATTCAAGACATACAGTGCTAGATGCAACAAAGCAGCTCTAGAACATAACCTAGCTTCCCATGTTTCACATCAGTGTACAGTTTCCTTTTGTTTGAATGTTTCATTCTTGTGTCTGTAAACAAAGACCTGCTCTTATTTGCCAAAAAAAAACCTGCAGCTTTTTTTTTTTCATTTGTCTAAAGTACATTTTCTCAGGTCCCGCATCCAGGGAAGTTGGCTGCAGTCCCATGGAATCTAAACTTCTGAATGAAATTTGCAGCTTTAGTTACAGCCACACTGCTTGAAGATGATTTGATAGAAATTACTTTTCAAATTCTTTTCTGTAATTTTCTTTCTGATCTCCTCAGACAACTCTCTCTCTCTTGCTTCCTCTGGTCCTGGTTTAGTGTGGTGAACACATAACACCAAACACCAGGGTGACGACATTTCATTCATTAAACAGTCAGACTGACTGACTATTGAAGACACTTGTGAGGGTAATTATTTTTTGATCATAATATTCCTTCTAATGTAGAATAATCTTTTCCAAAGTTCCAACTAATTAGTCAATATCACTTTTGTAGGTTTTTTTTCTTTTGTTATGCATATTTTTTTATGATTTTGTTGAACCACAGTTCAAAAGTATGTCTGATTTTCAAAAATCAGTTTTCAGTAAACTATTATTTATCATTAATTTTATCAGTTTCACAATTTTCTAGTGACCATTGTGGATTTTTCTTTCTTCATTAGAAAGGCACCAACAAATTTGCCTCTGTTTTCACGTGTTTCATCGAGTTGCACACATTTTTCTTGACCTTACATACACCAAAGTGTGTAGCTGTTTTTGCACATTTCGTGTATTTGTGCTGCGGTGTGTTTGGACATGGTGGCATGCTGTAGGGCCTGTGCCACCCCTCATCCTATTAACTGAGCCCAGCCCCCGCCTGTGTCTGCTTTCACCTTGGCCAGCAGGCTGGAGGAGAGGGAAAGTAATTCTAACCTTAAAAACCTGCTGATTAAAGCTAGTTTGGTGGAATTCGATTTCACTTAATGCCTTTGGCCGTGAGCCCAGCTGGCTAGCATTAGCATCAACAGACACTGTGTCTTCAGTCAGGGAGACAGGCATGCATGGGCATGTGCATGAGTTTCACCTGGCATATGCAGAAACCATGCCAGTGAACCTTACACCCCCTCATCCATGTTGCTACAGTTGTGTTCTTCTGTCTGCCATCCTATTTTTGTTTTTTCTTCTGCTCCATGCATATCTCTCACCTACTCAACGTCATCATGGCAGTTTTCCTGCTGAAAATGTGTCTCCGGTTTTCTTTTAATGTTGAATTAGTTGTTTTTCTGAGCCACAGAAATGAAGCAAAATAGAGTTCTGGTCTTCAGTGTTACAAGTGGTCTGGGGTTTCTCTCAAAATGCCTCAGTCCTGTTATTGCTTTCCTTTTGAACTTGATATATAACTGTGTTTACGCGTCCAGCGTGGCTAATTAATTCTCCTCCTCGGGGCCTGTATATCAACTGTTTCTGTTTATTTTACAATGAGTATACTATTTTTAGAGTAAGTCATTTCCATAACACATGGATTTTTTTTCTCAAAGCATCATTTGTTTTGCTCTGTTGAGGAATTTAGGTTTGTTTTGCATTTTTCTCCTCAGCTCAGGAGCAGCCTGCCAATTCATTTTGTAGCCTGCTCAGTTTTGACTGATTTAGAGGCTGCAGCTGGTCCAATGGAGAGGACTGGGGAGATAAATCTAAGCCTCTTTTGATTTATTATGTATAATGTCTCATCAACTGTTGCTTAAGTCTTCAGATGCACTGAAAAATTATACTGTTACAACTTTACAAGTTGTGGCTCATTTAAAAGCATGTAAAGGAAGAATTTTAATAAGGCACGCAGTAGATGGGATTAGAGCCACATTTACTGTGTCACTGCCAGACCAGAGCCACACTTTTCTCTCTGAATCAAAAATGAAACTAATGCACTGCATATTGTTGGCATTCTGGGCATAGTGCCACCCTGCCAGACACTATAGATAATTTAATTCCAACTGAATGATTGGATGGAGTAGAGCAGAGTGAATGGCTGTAAAAACAGTAGGTAAAATACAGTGCGCTGTGGTATTAGTCGAAAATGAGCTCATCCTCCAAAGTGGAAGTGGCACTTTTTAGCCCTAAGTCATCTAATCACATTTGTCTAGAGCTCGAAATCAATGGCTGATCAATAGTCATCGTGGATGCTGTCAATGGCTGGGCTAGTTTGAATTTTGCGTGGTCCTTGAATCTCTATTGAGTATAGATTTTTTGTTCCCTCCACGGATAAGGTTTGATAGTACTGTCTGATTGGCTGCTCTGCGAGCTCTATTTATGCTGCTGTGCCCCAGGCCGTATCACCTGCCCCGGGCAGCCATGTGAACAGACATATGCAAACGTGCACACAAGCAAGAGTTACAAACACACATAATGACACTAACTCTAATGAAGCGGTGAGTGGGAAGTGAATTTACCAGGTGGACATTCTTGTCAACAAATACATATAGAGTAAAGGTGCACATGGAGTTATTCAAGGAAGTAAAAGCTGACAACTTCGAGGAGATCAAGGAAGCAATTATTTAAGTCCTGAGTGTTGGTGTGTGAAAACAAATAGAAAGAAAACAGTAGTCAAACAGAGGCCACTTGTAAAACTACCATTGAAAGAGCTGGCTGGACAGAGTAGAAGTGAGTTGGACAGGGGATATGTTATTTAAAACATATCAAAAGCTTTCTCAACTAGCTGCCAGTCAAGTTGACTATGTATGTGCATATTCTTGTGGGCTTGTAAGTACTCATCCATATTCTTCCCTCTGGGACTGACAGTCCAACAGAAAAGACAAATGTGTGGCAGCCTCTGACAGTGGGACGTTTGCATCACAGCAGGAAAATAGCAAATTGCCAACATAAATAAGGTGCCACGCTCTGATTAGGACTGTCTTCACACATTATTATGGCCTAATGAGAGAGTTTTCCCTCTCCCAGAGTAAGTATAACTGTGTGTCTGCTTGCCAGCTTTGCTTTTACAGACTTTTCATTTCAGCGGCCCATCTCTGGCTGTGTCTGACAGCTGTCAGCTGTGATGGATGAATGTAAGCGAGGTGTTGCCAGGGCAACAGGAAGGCAAGAGGCAGTTTTGGCCTCTATAGGCAGGGTGGGTATCAAGTTGTGGCGCTTCTTTCCGTTCTCATGGCTTCATATGACACAAATTGTTTGGCCTGCTTGCCCTGCGTGAAGCGTGATCCGGCTAAACTCATGATGACACCCCAAGAGGTGCATTTTTAGTCTGGGCAATAATACCTTTTCATTAGGTCACGCCGGCATTTCATTGCCTTGACTGCTTGCTTGAGTGACAGCACCAAATGAATTTGCTGCATCAGTGAGTGACTTTGGAGGACATGTGTCACTGTAACTCTTTCCCCCACACCCTTCATTGTGTGCAGTGACACTGCATGCATACTTTACAGAAATGCTTTCTGCGAATTCTTGTGCATCTCATTTACTAGCACAACAGCACATTAATAAGACATAGTAAGTCATGTGCTTGAGACTGTGTTGATGTATGTGAATCTGTGTTGTTTTCACGTGCGTGGTTATGTGCATGCATTCCTTTCTCAATGCTTGCACCAGTGTGGGAAATGCTTTTGAAATTTACACACTGGGAAACTGCACTTTTTATGAGAGGTTATGGGTGTATGTGTGTATAATTATCGTTTAATTGCTTGCCCTGTGATGTGCTGTCTTCTGTCACAGCCCATAGACGGCAAATAATGGTTTTTCCGCTGTCATGTTGTCACCGAGACACTCAGCATGCAGAAAGCAGCAGAAACACCAGTAACTGATATGCATCTTGAAGTACTGATAAGCGCTCAACGATGATGAGCCTCACTTATACGGGTGTGCTTGTGCTTGCAGAAGTATTTTGGCCTGCCTGTCTGTATTGGTCCATGATGACTGTACAATCGCACATGAAGCTTGAGTGCATGAGTGCAGCAGTATGTGTTTATGTGTTAATATTTATGTGTTTATTGCTTGTTCTGTGCTTTAGAATTCAATTTTGCTTTGTGTGTGAGTGAATGGATCGATGGGAGTTTTGGATGAGAGTGAGGCCTCTCAAAGTCTGTGCGTGTGTATAAGTGTGTTTGATGTCTACTGTATATTGGCACTGACAGGTGCAACAGTTGTGTTATGCTTTAAGCTGCTTGCTTGTCTGGCATGCTGCTTTGTGTGGTTGAGTAATGGAGTAAACAGAAGGAAAAGGTAGCAGCATGGAGGCTAATTTATTCACTCCCTCAGTTACCCGAGTCACATAGACCCGTTACACCGGCATACATGTCAGTCCTGAGGAGCATGCCATAGTATTAGACTGTCCAGCTGCACACAGTCGCATCTCATTATCAGTAGACAAATTGTGTTTGGCTGGAACAATATTAACACTGACATACTAATAAATGCTCAGTGATCAGAATTAACAAGACAGCAAGTTTTATTAGATAAACAAATACAATTCAAGTAGTCATATTGAACCTTTTTTGATACAATTTCCTTTATCTTTAGTGTATTAACTAGTTTTTTGTGCATATAGAATGTTCACAGAGTTACAAAGTCCACACCAAAAGAAAGTCTAAGATCTGTCTTAAATTCCTCTTTCATAGTTTTTTTCCTTCCTTTTCTTACTGATGTCACCACATTGATCGTAAGTCAGTTCAGTTCAGTTCAATACTTTATTGTCATTGACATAATAACTAATTTGTAAATAACAGGATATCATTCGAACATCATAGTACTGGCGTAGAAAACGAAAAAGTGCAAACATAGCTCAATAAGTGCAATACTCAAGTCCTATTTTTGTGCAGGAGATGGGAGTTGGGGGAGTAAACGGAGATGTGAGGAATGTTTTGTGGGAGCTGCAGCAATGGAAGGCTTATTTCTTTATTTCACAGTTATTGTGGTGGTGGAGTGTGTTGCGTGATGGTGGGAGGGCAGAATGAGGAGAGGCGGTTCATTCAGTAGTCTCACTGCCTGAGGATTGTAGGCCTGCTTTGTGCCAAGTTTGTTCACCATCAACAAAGGACAAACATGCACTCTACATTCAAGTAATTTCTGAATAATCAGCTGACCAATCAAAACAGACTGAGCCTTTTGTAAAGTGACAGGTGCTAAAACTGAGCATTTCAGAGAGAATGTGTTGCAGGAATGTGTTGCATGACGAAAGGAATGGATTTTGTAAATATTAAGGCACCTTAACCCCCTTTTATCCTGAAAATCAACACAATATGCATTCTATGAAAGTATGCTTTCCCTATCTTTTTTTCTGTGAAAATGAATGCAGAGGTAGAGTTTTAGCATTGTGGTAGGTACATAATGTAAGGTGATAAATCGACAATGTTGACATTTCTGTTTGTAAGCACCTTTCACTAAATGTTGCAACACAAGAATGTAGCAAAATGCATAAACAGTTTAATGCTAGCTGATAGGCATACAGCATTGCATCACTAATCCCTCGAAAGCACACTAAGTACGGTTTGTTAGACGTAAATACTCACAAACTTGCACAGTTGAAGTGTGTGTAGCTGTTGTGGTTGACTGTGGTAATGTGATGTTGACTTCACTGTGGGTGTGGGAGGAAGTGTCTGTCCGTTGCCAGCGTAGAGTAATGGATGGCAGAGCTATGGGAGTGGGAGGAGGCATGCATCCTCTTCCAGACAGCTGTAATGGATGAGAGTACAGCAAGAACATGAGAACAGGATCCAGTCTGCATGCATTCACCATCTCAAACTTTCACAAGCAGAGTTTGGTATGATTGAAATCCACTAACAAATGAATGTGAATGGAACAATGGAACACCTGGAGAAAAAGTGTGGGCTGATGCTTTTGTCAGTTCGCTTCTCTACATGCGAGCAGTGCACAGCTACACGCGAGTGTTTGTACATCTGTGAGATATGTTTGTTTTCATAGCTGATGTGATGTGTCTTTTCATCCATGTGCTTTTTGCCTGTGAAGCTGTTTGTCGCTCTGGTATAATTAATCAGACAGTTTGATGTTGGCAAATCAATGTTTATCTGTACCAGCCTCTGTTTTAGTTCAGCAAGGCAGGCACATAGAACACTTAAAGGCACCTATTTATCACTCGGTCCTCAAAGCAGTTTACCCCTGCATTCCCATACTGAGACACGAATGCACAGTGCTGCCTACTCCTTCACACCATCCCAGGAAACCCACTCCCTTTAACTTATTGAACACATGCAACACAGCTGCTGAACAATCCTGTTTTAGAATATCCATGTGCATATTTGACAGTTTTACATATAGTATTTGCATGCATTTGCTGACTGACAATGTTTTGTCCTCATTTCTAATCAAACATTTGAATTGAAGATGGTTTGCATGACGCTCGGCACTCTTAACCTACTTCTTTTCTTTACTCAAGTGTCTTGTCTAAACAGCAACCCTTCTTACCCTTGCTGTTTTCAAATATCGTACCATAATAAAATTAATAATAATAGTCCACATTCAAATTGATGAGGCCTTGCCAAACACAGAGTGCTGTAGTTTGGTGTTTATGTTATGAAAAAGCCCAGCCATCCCTTAAGGTCAACTGGGAACCAGGTATTGTAACGGAGGGTTTGGGAAAGGGAGAAAATGGAACAAGTCATGGGGCTTTGATGCATTTAGCTCTGCTGCTGGCTGGTGAAGAAAGTCTCCAGGCCCTTCTCCCACAAGCCAGGAGGTGTTATCAGCCCTGCCCCATTCTTTCCACAGTAACAAGCCCCCAGGCACAACATTATCTGTTTTTGATAAAGATATTAATAATACTGTGCTTTAGTTATGTGCTGGGGTGCTTCGAGGGTGAGGTGGAGTTGGAGTAAGGGGAACCTGAATCATTTTGTTTAGAGTTCTTTTCAAGCAGTACACGATACAAGAGGTGTTTTCTCACACTACTGCAGAATTATAAGTTACTTTTTTATAATTTCTACTCTTTTAAAAGTGGTATTATTGATTACACAACCCTAGAAAAATTCTGTTTAGCCAGCTTCTCTCAGAACTGACTTCACTTTATTTGCAGAAAAAAAATACTTTACTTGAAGATCATCAACCAGCTGCAGTACATCCCAAACCTGATGAGATGCAGGCAGCAACATGCCTCTTCAGATCTTTTCCATTTATTGCCTCTCCACCACCGTGACGTTTGACATCGCTCTGTGCTGCAGTATCAGATCCTTCAATAAATTAGATGTTGTATATTTTGTGGTTGAAAGCATTTTGCTGCCAGTGCAAAGTTTACAACGGACAACAATGTTCTTTGTATCTTTGACTGAGAAAAACAGAAATAATAGAAAGATCTAGCTATTGAAAATGCAGCTAATTTTGTATTTTATTTTATTTTATTTTATTTTTGTATAGTGAAGCTGACGTGACCTTCATTGACCTGCTGCTTGTAAAAGAAAAACTCCTTCTGGTACAGCTTTAATGCACCATTACTTGCATCATTAACAGTTGTCTCATTACTGTTTTTGAATCTGAAATCCTTTCCACCACTCATTGCTAGAGGAAGTATTAATATTACAGTAACACAAAGCACATTAATACTAAACAATGGCTATAAATGGAGGAGTGGAGAGAAAAGAAAGGAGTCATACAGAGTTACTGGGACAGTGCTGAGGTGTTCTCTGGTTAACCTCATTCCCCGTGTCCCTCCAGGTCAATGCCTTTGTTTTCAAGAACAATAGTTTTACCATCTGCCAGCAGGTCCAAGTGGGAGTTATGATATGGAGGGGAAAAGGTTGGGGGTTCAAAGGTCACACCTGTTATGGTCACCTTAGAGGTCAGTCTACCTGCACTTTGCTGTCATGTAATGTCCTCTTTCTGTCCCCTTTTCTCTCTTTCTCTCCTGTATACCCTTCTACCAGTGTTTGTATGGCTGCTACGTCCACTCCTCTATCATCCCCACCTTCCACCGTAGGTGCTACTGGCTGCTCCAGGTAAGACCTCTTCCTTTCCTCCTCCTTCTACAGTTCACCCTGCTTTAGTTTACCCACAGACTCTGCTAGCTTGTCTACAAGAACTTGAATGAGTTGCATGATATCGTTTTCTATTAAACCGAAGCCTTTACCTTTGACAACCGGCAGGCTGACATCAACCTAACCCTCCACCACCTCCCTCTCTCTCCCTGCCCTATTCTCTCCTCAGCCTCCATTTCCCTTATCTTTCCCGGTCATTCACTTTTCTCATGGCATTGCCCATACAAGCCATCCGGCAGGAGGACGGTATCTCAGTTTGCTAAAAGCTTTGCCATCTCCCCTGCCTAACAGCTGCAGTGATGGGCAGTAAAAGCATGATGGAAGAGGTTCCCTGCACAGTACAGTGTGCTTACTGTTGGTCGTCAAGTCTGCAGGCTGAGAGGGGTTGTAAATAGTAGTCCTTTGATCACCTACCCAATACATCTCATCATTCTCCTTTTGCATGGCAGCCATTACCGTCGCAGGGTGCTTGATACAGCCATTTTCACACAGAGTTTTAGGGGAGTATAAAGCACATACACACAGAGAGAATAGGAGCTTGTGGACTCAGTGTGTCTATCAAGTTATGTACATAATAGATTAATTATCACCAGATACAAACATAAAAGGGAACATCTAAGAAAAGCTTAGAATAGAAGGGAGAGGTTCCCCAGTTCAAATATTGTTGATTTTTTAATTATTTTTATTGATAAAATATCAAAGACTGTTTTCAGTCAAAAGTTGAAATGTTCAGTTTTAGTTACATTTTGTGTGTGTTCCTCCCTACTGTCATATGACTTAGCAAAAGAGGAGACTAGTAAAAGGGAGAAGATGACCTTTATAATGATTGCACACTGGACTAATCAAAATAATCAGTGAGCTCCCACAGCAAGCGAAAACATTTCAAACATCTGTTTGCTTTACTTTCATCCTCTGTGTTGGCACTGTGTGTAATAGGTAGTAATGACAACTCTGGCAGATAAAAAGCAAGCCCATCCGCTCTTAGTTCTGTCAGCAGGTCAGTTTGGCACTTTTCATTTTATTGCATTTTTCAGATATTTAGATGTACAGGGTATTAATGAAATCTAATATGCTGTTAATTTGGTTGGATTAAGAGCTCCTTTCAACTATTTCGGGAGACTTGAAAGCATGGCAACCCCCAGACCTCTGCCATTGCTTTAACTTTGGTTGAAAATAATCTGATGGAATAAATGAAGGTTATTATTCAAAGCTACAGTATTTTTGTGTACATACAGCAAGATTGAATTTTGCATGTGACTGATGTACAAGTGTAAAAATAAGATTAACATAATAGTTGAGGCCAAACCTTCAGCAATAACTTCAGCTACCACATGAGCATGGTTTTCTAATTTTGTTTTGACTGGCTGGAAAATTGTGAACTTGTTGTTCAGTCAGTCCTAAAGAAAAGGGACAGGTGGAACGAAAAAGAGCTACAGTTCCCAGCAGAATTAGGCCAATGTTATGCTTGACACATCCTCTGCACATGGACATGCAGGCATTAAAAAACATGCCTACACACTGAACAGCAAGCAGATAACCGCACAGTGGGGTCACACTGGGTCACACACTTTTCAAAAGTACAGACTTCATTTTCAGCCTTCTTTTTTTTTTTCCGCTCGTTCCAAGAATCTCACACATAAACATTCATCAAACTTTGAGGAGTTCACTGACTCAACTTTTCTCTCCAGTTACTGTGGAGCATCAGCTAAGAACAACTGTCTGGTGTGAATCCTTGGCCCTCACCTCTTCCACCGCTCAGCAAATCTTTTTACACATTTCCTGAGGCTCTGAGCTGCATATGCGCAACTAACACATCCGCTCATTTAAAGACAACAGTACCCTCTGCTGCTACACAAAAACATTTCCTCACAAGCATCTATTTGTTGAAATGTTACCTGTTATCTTTTGAAATGTTACTGTACATCCACAAGTATATCTCTTTTTAAGCTATTTATTCCAGACCATCAGGGCTGACCAGAAACTTTTGTCATTTTTGACACAATAGGTTAAAGAGTTACTCTTCGCTTCTTATATCTGAAGATGCAGGAAAACCTCCAACACTTCCATCTCTCACAAAAAGTGTGTGGTGAAAACCTTTCTGACCCACACCTTCTCTTTTTCCACATTCCTCGAGTCTCAGAATCCTCTGTTCCTTACTCCCTGTCTACCATTTGTTGTGTCCATATGAGATTTGCAGGCAGTAGTCTGTCAACAGCAGAGCGGCAAGGAGACTGGAGCTCCCAGAGCGGGAAAGGGAAAGGTCACCAGTGAGTGAAAAATGTAAATATTCAGCCATCCAGCAGCCACAGTCACGGAAAGGCAGGGATGAAAATAACTCCTATTACACAGCACCAACAGGGAGGGAACAGAGGACAGAGGGGGTATCAGCAGACTTTGAATGTGAGAGTGAGACAGATGTAACTTTTTAACATATAGATAGATAGATAGATAGATAGATAGATAGATAGATAGATAGATAGATAGATAGATAGATAGATAGAT